>JAVYIG010007172.1:0-106059 GCA_035222895.1 Strongylocentrotus droebachiensis | reverse complement strand
TAGCACGACCCGTCGTGTTCGGCGTTGTTTGAGTCACACTGTGATGAAGAAGCTAAAGAGAAAATAAAAGGTGAACCATAGTTACAAGTGAACATACACAGATTGGTTCCCAAGATTCACTTTGGCATTTTCCTGTTTCGATCTGTACTTTTACATCTCTTAAAAAGATTAATAGATACGCTGTCGAATCAAGGATTCTCTATTTTAAAAAGGGAGGGGGAGGACACGCCAACAGACGTAAGGCACAACAAAAAATAGATTCGGAGGTAGAGTTAGAGAACACAAAACAGTTAACGGAATATTTTGCCCAAAATTCCCCATCCGTCTTTTCATAAATGTAATAATTAATGTGATTTCAATTGAAACTTAAGTTAGACAGTTCAAAAGAATTCGCAGTACTTACAACCTTCTTCTTCACAAATATAGTTGTAACTGCGAGAACAAGGAGCATCATGCCACACGCTCTTCCAAGATAGGTCTTTTAGACGAAAACAACGTCCACCATCATCGAGAGCTTGGTCAAGACTTGGAAAATTGATGTAGTGTATGGCAGAGCCGTCTAACCAAGAAACACTGGATAGTCCGATCCAATAATCCTTTTCATTTTCATACACCTTTTCTTCTAGGAATGCTTGTTCGTTCTCAGATTCGATGAAAACCAGGTGCATCTCCATGCTCTCACAGGATGAGTTAGATGTAGAGAAATTTGATTGGTTGTCTGAGAAATAATAGGACCCGTTGTGTGCGGTGTAATCTATTTCACAAACTCCTGCATCTGAGGAGGAAATCACGATAGAAAACAGCAGGAAAACCTTTGGGAAATATACGTTAAATATATATATTGAATATGGTAAACTACTACTACTACTACTACTACTTACTACTACTTCTACTCTACTTCTATCACTACTACTACTACTACTACTACTACAACTACTACTATACTACTACTACTACTACTACTACTACTACAACTACTACTATACTACTACTACTACTACAACTACTACTATACTACTACAACTACAACTACTACTATACTACTACTACTACTACTACTACTACTACTACTACAACAACAACTACTGCTACTACTACTACCACTACTACTCCTGCTCTACTTCTACCACTACTACTACTACAACTACTGCTACTACTACTATTACTACTACTTCTACTCTACTTCTACTACCACTACTACTATACTACTACTACTACTACTACAACTACTGCTACTACTACTACTACTACTACTACTAATTCTACTCTACTTCTACCACTACTGCTACTTCTACTTCTACATCTTCTACTACTACTACTACTACTACTTCTAGTAGCAGTAATAATACTTTAATTCTAAAGTCAGTGCTATATACAGCCGCAATTAGTATTTAGATTAAATCGAAGAATACTTTGAAAAGAAAGTCATAGCAATTTGAAGCCGCGTCCAAGTTTACCTTTGTCACAACCTTGTTGATAAGTGAATGAGAAGCGTGAGCTGAATAGAATGATGAGGACGAAAATATTAACATCCATCTGAAAATTAACCATATGAAAAACACCAGTGAGGTGTTTAAATCTGCAATTATCAAAACTGCTGGTTCTGTTATGTGATTCTAAACTTTCAGTAATCAGTAAGATAAATGTGTCATTCTTTAAATAGTAGGCTACAGCGTGTAATCGACATAATTAGAGAAGAGATTTTCAAGTGTTTAACTCATCGGATTCTTCGTCTCTCTGTATAAACAAAATTAATGTTAAGTTCAAAGACTTAATGAGAGACCAGGTTAGATGGTAAGCCATATGTGATTATCTTTTGGGGGGTCAACTTGGGAGGGGCTTTTGGGGATAATGAATGGCATTCATGCTAAAACTCTTGCAAAAGCGCCTTGAAAGGGAGGATGCCACGCGTATTTTTTATTTATACTAAAAATCTCATTTTGGGCTCGTATTTTCAAATGTTGTCAAAATACGTCAGAAATCATGATTTTTTTACTTTTTGATCAAATATGTATTATCTGATAAAGACCTCTCAATTAATAGTATTAGACCATTGGCCAAAAACACGAAAAGGTCCCACCCTTTAGACACAATAATATATTTGTTTTATTAGTTTATAATAAGTTCTTCTTCTTGAAATATCACTTTTCTTAATGTCTCCATGACACAGGCAATTTTTAAAATCTTGTAATGACTTGTATTTTCGTTGTCTTCAAGTAAGAAGCTTTGATATATTTATTGACATGTTTACAATGGTTTTTTGTAATAATTTTCTTAAGTACCAATATTTTTGGCCGGTTACCATGGTGATTTCCCTAGTGGTCCCACCCATCACAAACTTTGGGGCAAACAAGCAACGCTAAGTGTCGTAACATAAAAACTTTATTTAATTATGAAAATAACTATAATAATAATAATAATGTAATATAATAATAGTAGTAATGATAATAGGAATAATAGTTACATATACCGCATTTCAGGGGATGTTCAAGCGCCTACAAAATACTACAGTTGCCCTAAAGCGGTGATAGCATTCAAGGAATACATTTCTACCAAGTTCCTATGTACTACACCTGGGTGTAGAATGGCAAAATGTACAACAGTGTACGTCTAGCCAAAGGACATCAGTGCCGTGGCGGACTCGAACACGAATCATTTGACCCACAGTACTGTGACAAATCCCCTACATTCTGAACATTATTGAAGGTAATGGCCCGGTCCCACTGGCCGATGGACACAAAACGTATGCATAAAGGACACAGCGGACGAGCAAAATTTCCCGGGTGGCTCCATCCGTTTTCATCCGCTCCAGAAATGGACAAAATTTGCGAAAATTTGCGAAAACAGAACGGAAAATAACGGACGTGGGTAGTATGTAGCGGGGATGTTAAACGGATGTTCATCGGAAGCCTAGCGGATGAAAGCGAATGGAAGTGGATGGCAGCTTTGAATACTTTATATACGAGATGCATATACGCTTACATCCTTTCTATTTCCGTGCTACTAACGATGTATAGACGTTCCATGTACCTTAAAGGCCCGGTCCCACTGCACTTACGGATGCAAAGAGGATGTAAAACGTAAACAAATCTTGCCATCCGTTGGAAAACGCTATGCATCCGTTGTGTACTCATTGCATACGTGTTTCATACGCTCTATCCATCGAGCATCCGTCCACTGTGATTTCATCCGCGCAAAAGTTTTGAGCTGCACAAAACTTTTAGAACGGATGAACTTCCGCCGTGTACGATGTAAATCCGCGACAAATACGAGCATCAAACGTTCTATGTCCGTTATCATCCGTTGAACGTCCGCTGTATCCTCTCTGCATCCTCTGGGCATCCTCGCAACTCACATCCGCTGCAGCTGAAAACGGAAATAGGGAGGAAAGGTAAGGTACATGGAACGTCTATACATCGTTAGTAGCACGGAAATAGAAAGGATGTAAGCGTATGCATCTCGTATATAAAGTATTCAAAGCTGTCATCCACTTCCATCCGCTTTCATCCGCTAGGCTTCCGATGAACATCCGTTTATCTTCCCCGCTACATACTACCCACGTCCGTTATTTTCCGTTCTGTTTTCGCAATTTTTCGCAAATTTTGTCCATTTCTGGAGCGGATGAAAACGGATGGGAGCCACCCCGAAATTTTGCTCGTCCGCTGTGCATACGTTTTGTGTCCATCGGCCAGTGGGACCGGGCCATTATCTTTCCTCCCTCTTTCCGTTTTCAGCTGCAGCGGATGTGAGTTGCGAGAGATGCCAGAGGATGCAGAGAGGATACAGCGGACGTTTAACGGATGATAACGGACATAGAACGTTTGTTTGCTCGTATTTGTCGCGGATTTACATCGTACACGGGCGGAAGTTCATCCGTTCTAAAAGTTTTGTGCAGCTCAAAACTTTTTGCGCGGATGAAATCACAGTGGATGGATGCTCGATGGATAGAGCGTATGAACACGTATGCAATGAGTACACAACGGATGCATAGCGTTTTCCAACGGATGGCAAGATTGTTACGTTTTACCATCCTCTTTGCATCCGTAATTACAGTGGGACCGGGCCTAAGACTATTTCTTTGTGACATGTGAAAATGGGAGGCTTATTGAAAAGCGTGGCTGGAAATGATAAGCCCCTCCTAAGACTGAAGTACGTCTTAATATAAGTGGGTTGATAAGGAGGTTACCTTATTATCCGGCGCAGTTCTTCTGTCTTTCAAATCCACAAGTACTACAATACGGCCCACGAGAATGCACAGGTATACCTTCTCCGCTTGATAGGTCCTGTTAAAAATGTATGCCGCATTTTATAGAAAAATCAAAGAATCTTACATCTGTCTCATACGTCTAGACTTCCTCTGCCAGTGGAAATCTTAGCCTTATTTCGATAGAAATGATTTAATTGAGAATTGCAACTCCATTCTGTCTATATAAAAAAATATTTAAACAAAATATTTAAAAAAAATCGCTGACACGCGTTTGATAAGATATTCATTTCACACACTATATAACCCCTTTTTCCAAGGTAAGGGCTGTCAATCACAATACTGAAGAAAGAAAGTGATATAAGAAAGAGATATTTCAATATCTTTGCATCGTGGATATGAATTCCGATTGTCCATTTGTTCACAAATGATTTAAGGAGAAACATTAGAGATGGCATTGGAAACCGATTCGTGTCCATATATTGTAAAGCATATTGCTTTTCCCATTTCCATCATTGCAGCAATGAATAGAAAATACATGCGCATCTCAAGATGAATACACCCCGATACAAGAAAAAGGATATATCAAATTGATGAGTTCGATTTCGAAGGTTGTACAGGTTTATGAAAAAATATTAATTGATCGCTGTTTCGAGCTAGTGAAAAAATGAGTCCAACTAATCAAGCAATGATTTCTATCTAAGGTGATAGGTAAAAGCTACTTTTCGAAGTTAAGATTATACTTACTCCTAAAATCTTTGAGTAAATTATGTATATATATATTTATTTATTCAAGCAATAACTTCTATACAAGGTGATATTACTTATATAAATATCGATTGGGCATTTTGTACGAAGGCTAGTTTTCGAAGCGAAGATTATACTATTTCCTAAATATCTGTAATTTGTTTTCATATATATATATATGCACAATTATATATTGAATAGCGCTTAGTTTAAACAAAGTCTTTCACCAAAAAAATACGAACTTGTTTTGAGAAATAAAAGCGCCAATTGACACCAGCCTGATAGAACTATTATTAGTCGCCTTCATAATTCTTTATTAAAAAATACAGCCAATATTATCATGCTGCGAACATCACATCGTGATCGGTGCAAACAGCATTATATTAGTTCAATTTTACTAAACCATTCGTTCAATAATGGTTATTTTAGAAGAGGTTAAATTAACGGACGGATGGATTTCCGAATGTTTTGTGTCACAATGTTCCAGTGGACTCACGTCGGATGTATGGACACACCATAAAGCGAAGACAGATATGCATTATATTGTTGATTGCCTCTGAAACCAACTTTATCTCAATTTCACACACGCCCACAAATAAAAATAAAAAACACTCATTGACTTGAGCCACATGAACTTAATTATTTTTAGTTTCCAACCAAAAGTTATATACCTATCAAAGATGCCCATATTAAATCGATAAGCCTCTTTTAAGAAACCTGTGAATGGGTTCCATCGCATAATAGTAAATTATATAATCATGACAGTGGAAACCATATACGTAATGTATCCACGACAACAGACTGAATATCTTATCTTAAAGTTGATATTCATTGATTTTAAAAACTAACTTTATTTTCATTATTGCAAAGTTGAAACTTTGCACTTTGAAAAACGGGCCTGCATGTAACATGTAAGAATAGTGGTGATGCTGATTTTTTTTCTTCTTCTGCCCCCCCCCAAAAAAAAAAGGGGTTTTTGGTCATTACGCCACTGCTCCCTCGTCCCTCGCATTTCGTCTCCCCCCCCCCCCCCAGGTCATGAAAAGAAATTTCCGCCCCTGTTGGTAGTTATCAAAATTGGGGAACATTATTATTAATTCCAAGAAAATTTAGAAAAACATAGGAATCAAAGTAAAAAGGATGTGATAGAACACATTGATAGAGAACGAGAACGTATATTAAAAATGAACTCAATAATAACAACATACGCATTAAGAAATCAATAATACATATCAAAGTGTGGGTTATTCTATGATCATAGAGAAACAAAAATAAAACCAAACTAGTATGTTTCTCAAGGGGAGACAATTCAAAGAGGAAATTTCGGAGCACATTCAGAAAAGGAAAGACATTGGTACTAAGACACAAGTCTCTGTCTTCCTCTGAGGGGTGCATGCTCCCAAAATCTGGGGGAAAGCATAAAACAAGAAAATCTCTCGCTTTTGTATCTTGCTAATTCATGATTGAAAACAATTGTATGGGTTCTTCTATCACTTGGGACTGGTATCATATATTCAGGCATGTCATAAAGTCTGTGTAAACAAATGACATTGATAAGTACACAAGTCTGTTATACAGAGGGGGTATGTTTAGGCGATCGAGACAGGCATTCCGTGTATGATATTAGCCGCTTCGTAAGGGAAACTAGGCTGAGTTGGGTAAAACGCCTTTGTGTACTTTCAATAGCTCTGATATGGTTCTTTTGATGAGGGAGCCATGTTGGTATGCCGTACTCAATCAAAGGTCGACATAATGAACAAAAGAGTTTTGTGAGAATAGCTGAGTTTCTATAGATTTTACGGTACGTCGGATAAACCCACAGAGCATATATCTGCTAACAGCACATTGAATATGGTCCTTCTAACTCAGATCTCGCGAAAAAGTGAGTCCTAGATATGTATACGAGTTCTGGTCATCATGCGATTGAATTGTGAAAGAAACGTGGAATCGATCAGAAAAGGTTGATCATCTATAGCATATAAGTATTGTTGTTGTTGTACTGCAAGGTTCTAGAATCATCAAAATGAAAAGAAATTTGGCCCAGTCTTGGTAAAGTTACAATCACTGGACACAGAAAGATGTATATGGGACTACACGAATATGTACGTGGCATTAAAATCCGTCCCGATTTTTAATATGTTACATGTTATATTTAGAATATTAAGGCATTTGAAGAGCCATGCTTTTCAGGGAACATTTGTTATCTGATGTTCTTCCACACTTGCATAATACAATGATAACGCTCACAAATTATTTGTAACCTCTTCCCAGAACTCAACCTTCTCTTTAACCACAATCATCTAAAGGATTTCCGTCAGTGGAGTATAAAGTAGTAATAACGGGATCTAGTTATGTGTGTTAATTTACAGTCGGATGAGTTCATTGTCAATTAAAATTGCCACCGTTTTTTTCATGCGTCAATAAATGCGATTAGCTTACAAAAATTATCCTGCACGCATTGAGCTCTGTGTTATAACACAGATAATGAGAAGCGTATTACACTTTACGTCATCATAAAAACCACCACGGTTTTGCCGCGTCTTATCTGAAGAAGAGTTTCGGATGATTGTACCTATTTCATGCCCATTAGGCCATTACACATGGTATAAGAATAAATACTTGTGTTAGAATGGTTTGCGCTGAGAGCCAAAAAGACATATATTTAACTGATCAATGATACGTTGACATGGAATCAAATCCTATCCTTTCACCTTTTATTATTGTACATTATTTGTGATACATTCTCCTGCTGCAATGTCATGTCCACAAATAAAAGTTGTGCTTGGAGACAATATACATAAGTCAAGTTATAACGTGTGTCTTTTTGCAGTTCGTATTCAAGCGCGTAGCCAGGATTTGATTTTAGGGGGGCGGTAGTGAGCACGCGAAGCGTGCGAATCACTTAAAGAGCGCGCGAAGCGCGCTCCCTAGGGGGTGGGTGCAGGGAGGGGGAGTTTCCCCCCTCCCGCGCGAAGCGCGGAAGCTTTGTAAAAAGACGATTCGTTGCCTTTCTCGACTCATAATCCTTGTCTGAATTCAGTCCGCCCCTCCTGCGCAAAGCGCGGAAGCTTTGACGTATTATTAGACAAAGGAAACAATTCGTTGTACCTTTCCCGACTCCTAATCCTTATCTGAATTCAGTTACCTTCTCTCGATCCGCGCAAAGCGCGGAGACTTTGAAGTTTCATTACATTATTAGAGAAAGCTAGACGACTCAAAGTACCGTTCTCGACTCTTAATTTGTCTGAATTCCGCCCCCCCCCCTCTCTCGCGCTAAACTTTGACGTTTCATTAAATTATTAGAGAAGAAGACGATTGGTTGTACATTTCTCGACTCTTAATCCTTGTCTGAATTCAGTCCCCTCCCCCCTCCTCCTGCGCGAAGCTTTGACGTACTATTAGACAAAGAAGACTGTATTCATTTTCCCCCTTTCCGCGCGAAGCGCGGAAGCTTTGACGTTTCATTAAATTATTAGAGAAAGAAGACGATTCGTTGTACCGTTCTCGACTCCTTTTCCCTTTTTCTTCCTACGTCCTCTTACTTTTTTCTTCTCTTTCTCTCTCTTTTTTTTTTGGCCGGCGTTTTTTAGGGGGGCGACCGCCCCTACCGCCCCCCTGGCTACGCGCCTGTTCGTATGTGATTTATACAGACACAGCAAGTAAGCGATCGAGATAGCGGAGGGGTAGATGGGCTTCGGAGTGAGGGTGGAGGGAGAGGATTAGAATATTTGGAAAGAGAGGGTATAATAGAGATTTCGATGATGATAATGATGCTAATGATAATGATCATAATAATGGTGATGATGACGCGATGCTAATTATGACATTTCAAAAGGGCACGTATATTGAGAGTGACTAAGGTTGATTTTCCGAAAGTTGTTGGCATGCGATCTTTCTTTTTTCACCTCCGAGTGAGGTTATTGAAAATATGTTTGTTGTAACTATGTTAACAATTCTCATCAAATAATGTTGATTGCGGGTGTTCTAAAATATGTAATTAATACACCAATTAACGCAGCTATTTCGTTCCATTCAGCTCTCTGGAATATCTCGGCCAAAATTTTGACCAATCCGAGTAGATCTTACATCCGGCCGATACCCGGATCCAAAGAAATAGCATCTATTTTACTAACGGAGAGAAATAGATAAAGGTGTTCGAAATTTTACCTCATGGCCATGGGTGTGTTATTTTATCTCGGGAAGGGTATGTAGGGTTATTACTTTGAAGCGACAGCTAGTATAGCCGTGTTTTTTAAAAATATTTGTTAAAGTAGGCATGAGACCCAACTCCAAAAAGCCCTCCCGACACGCGCGCAAAGAGTTCAATGAGAATCCCTATAGGGGGGGGGGGGGGGTACTTGAAATAAGTAATAGAGATACACACATAAAAAGGAGGGAAACAGTTTTTCATTAATTGACTGTCAGAGAAGGATCATATCTGTTGGAATGAAATCAATAAATTTTGAATTTGAATTTGAATTGAATTGAGAACTAGCAGGGGAGGGCCAACTCGATCTGCATGCACACATAATTCCTATTTAATTTACAATATAAATTCAAATTTACAACGTACTAGGCCTATAATGAAGAATAACATAACTAAGAACAATTGCACATAGGCCTACAAAGTGGCATGCAGTCAGTTGTGAAGAAAATGATGAAGATTGTGACCAACCACAATTCGCAGATACTCGAATAGTCTTTAAAAAATTATGTCTATTTTATCATTCTATTCAGCTATTCAACTATTCAACTCATTTATATGCTACAACCGCATACTGTTTATGAGCAAATGCCATAACATTTTAGGGGATTCCCCATGAGGTAATTGAGCGCGCGCCCGGCCCGGCCGCGCATATTTTTTTTACACAACTGTTTAGCCATTTTCGTGAAAAAATTCCAAGAAGTGCTCTGGTGAAAGAGTCTAAGTCGTCAGCGCACTATGTGCAAGCCAAGCAAGTACACCCTGACAGGGAAGGAAATTATAGAAAGGGGAAAACAAGGATAGTGGAGAGGATATGGAGAAGGAAAAACAAGGAAATACATAAGGAAAGAGAAGGGGATAAGTCAAAGGAAGAACATAGAAATGCATGATTGAAGAGCTAAGAGGATTAATGAGATCTAGACTAAGGAAAAACCGTAGGGAAATACATATAAAGAAGGAGAAAGGGAATCTATCAGATTAAAACAAAGAAATAGATGACGAAGGAGAAAAGGATAGATTGAAGGAGAAACAAAGAAATACATAAAACAAAAGAGAAGAGGTTAGAATAAAGGAGAACAAAAGAAATACAAAACGAAGGAGAACTGGGGATAGATAGAAGGAAAAACAAAATATAACGAATGAGAAAAAGGATAGATTGAAGAAGAAAAAAATACATGACAAAAGAGAAGAGGATAGATTGAAGAAGAACACAGAAATACATAATGAAAGAGAATAGAGGATAGATTTAACCCGAAACAAATAACGAGTATACATGTACACACGTACAGCTCCAGCAATCCAACAAAACTGCTAAGGGTAATACTAGACTCTGTCTCTAGTCGTTTGCACAGTATATTTGACTAAAGTGGCTAAACAGTCGTGTAAAAAAAATATGCGCGGCCCGGCCCGCACGATATAGGGAGTGGCACTATAAGGTGCATATTCGTTTCCTTCTTCCCTCCACGCCATAGACGCTACACACAAACTCGTGCATGGGACGAATGAGTGGTTTCTAAACCTCGATATAGCCACTGAAAACTACCATCTGGTAAGTATGGGGATTTCTTTATTAAACTTCTATAAGGGTATTTGCTCTTCTGGGTTGAACCGACATCCTCGTAAATCTTAATTTGTTCTGTGTACATGTATTTCATTTTACCTTGATCATGTTGATTGATTAATCTGGATCTGGAAGAATGCACCCCAGGCCAAGGACCGGGAAAGCAGTGCTAGTGTAGTAGTAGTCGTAGTCCACTGCCTGGACTGTTCTCTACATGATCCGTGCGCGCTCACATAATACTAGTACACACGTACGGAAACAGAGCCTGAGAACAGTCCAGTACACCTTGGCAAGTTCCCCCTAAATTCAGGGGGAACTTTTATTCCTCCCACTTCACCTTGGTCAGACCTTGCTTAGTTGTGATTGGTTCCCACTCATGCCCATCAAAAGATTTGGTCATTGCGTAATCTTACAACGATCGTAAACCTATAGGCAATTTGCAATGTCAGTTCCTTGACCCTTTAACCCTAAATCTAAATCTGAACCACCAGTGTAAATTCCGGGCAATGAAAACAACTACAAAGCAGTATAAATTGCTAACAATTTCGTTGTTCCGTCATTCAATCACACACACACACACACTCTGAACACATGATGTAAACACAAAGTAGTGCATGTAATCATTTCACCAAGATATTTTTATTCCAATTTACAGACTTCAACTTCATAGTGTACCTATAAGGAACTGCACTAGTATAGTAACAGATGACATGTTTCAAACTAGAAAGCATTTAATCAATTGTCTTGTCAGTGATTTTTACAGACAAACTGTTATTTTTTACTGAAATCCTTGCATCTGATTAGCTGAGAGCGAATTTGTCAGTCAAAATCACTGACAAGGCACTTGAAGAAACACCCCCATTTTGAAGTCTATTATGTCCCCAATCACTTCAAGATAAACAGAAATATATAAACATGGAATTCAGGACTCTCATTGTTGTCGCAAATGGGTTAAACACTGAATAGCCTACAATGAATTCCTTACCCTTTGCAGAATAGTATCTCACACTGAAGTGCATGATTTAAGAAATATGTAATTTGCCATCAAGGACTATATGGGCAAGAACAGTGTTCAGCATTAGTGTACTTGCATAAAAAGTACAACAATGTATGTGGAATACTGATTATCTTTTGAAGACAAAAATTTGGCAACGAGAATAATAGTTAAAGCATGTTATCATCTGCAAAACATGTTAATAACATCAAAGTAAACTGTTATAACCTGTAAATGAGGTAAGCTTATATGTAGCTTAAATTAACAATGATTGGGTGTAAAGTTACTTCAAATTCAAAGGAGAATCTATGTACTTCCTTCTTTGTATGGCTTTCATACAAAGTGACACAAAAATTGAGATTTGGAGAAAAGTCATTCCAATGATTATAACATGTCTATCATGATATCACATTTTGAAAGCAAAGTATTTGTAGGTATGCATCTTTGAAGCAATAGTACTGGCTGTTTACCTATAAGGAATGAGTAATAAAATAAGCAAAACAAATCAATCATCAAAGAAAAAATAAGGCCAGTTCTATCGAAAACAGGAGCTAGTAAGAATAGCAAAAAAGAAAATCAATATATAATATGAATACATTTATAAAGCAGGTAATGTCAAAATATACATCCACAGTGTTTGAAAAATCAACATAACTATGCTAATCGATCTGAAATATGATTAACATACAACGTTAATATTTATTAAAAAAAGAAATTTGTGGGTAATATAAAACAAAAGCTCGTTTTGAGGGAAGTTCGAAATTAGTATTCTTTCAAATGCCGTTCTAATTTAACCTTTTCATTTTTGGGCCTGCGAATGGAACATAGTACCTTTAATAAACAACTGTCATATTTAAGTGCAGAACTGCTAGCAGTCAACTTATGACCTGAGATATTAAGGGAGAAAGAAAATCAGTTTCCATTTTCTCCTAATGAAACAACTTTAGGGCCTACCTATAGTATTCCCTATATTTGCATATATATATATATTTATCATCAGTCTGATTTTCCTCAAACTTTTAATAAATCTGTTTGTCCATTATTTTGTCTGCTTTTATAAATACCAAGAAATTCTTGGACTGGACTTGGCCTTTATATATGATTCTGCAGTCTAACCAAGGAGTTACTGGCACTCCTTGGTCTAACACCAAATGTCAGATGAATGCATGGATTAAAAACATAAACAATTATTGCCAGGAAGTCAATCAAACCAACAAAATTCATAAACCCCACCTGAACTTGTTTTCCTCGTTGTGGCATTGGATCAATTGAAGATTCATTTTCAATCAATGGCTGGAAGTTGATCCTCGTCTTGGACTTGGGTGTTCCAGAAACATGTAGCCTCTTAGTAACATGCTGTAAGGATACCAAAATACACATTCAGTATGAATAATTGCTTGTTAAAAAATACAAAAACATAGATCTAGGTGATGGTGCTGATTTGCAAAAAAAAAAAAAAAAAATCATACACTCAGGAATACAATATTTGTATCATTATAATGATATTATAATGCATTATTGTGATATTTGTTCTCGCCTATAGGCAAGAAAGAGTCTACAAACATAACTAATTTCAAAGATTTTCATTTCACTGTAGCCTATTGAATTAAGTAGCAGAAAAAAGGGTTTTTTTTTTTTTTGTAAGGGGGAAGAAAGCTATAGAAAGGGAACAGTAAAGAACAAAAACAAATCAAAGATTGTCACAAGACGCAAGATCGAGTAGGCCTACATTCATGACATTGAACCTATTTTTACAGTTCGACCAAGCGATGAAGGATTTTGGTCCGACAAGAAAGGTACACCTAGATCTAGAGATGAAATTTAAATGTGTTTGTTTGATTATTTACCTTTGTTGGTGGTGTGCCGGCCAGGTGAAAAAAAAAGCTTCTCTTTTATTCTCCGAATTTGACCCTTTTTTGCTTTTGGGTTTCGTTGCTTTCCTTTTTGGAGTAGAAGGGCTAGAAGAGCTAGAAGAGGCAATTACGGTGTGGTTTTGAAGTGTCCGTTCGTAGATATTTAGTTCGACTTGTTGACTTCTCATGGAGTGTACATTTATAACTTTCTTCACACATTTGTCGCATACATGCTGCGATTTGTTTGTAGAAATTTCACCAAATATGTCTTTAAAACTCTTCTGCAAGCCACTCCTTGAAGTTTTCGTAGAATTTATATTAAATGCAGGCGCGGATCCAGGAATTTCTTACCGGGGGGGCACACGGGGGGGGGGGGGGGCACCGTGTGGGAAAGACAACATATATATATATTTTTGTTAGTCCAAAAAAAATCGCAACGACTTAGCCGGCCGCTGAATAAGCGGGGGGGCGGGGGGGGGGGGGGGGGGGGGGGGGGGGGGGGGGGGGGTAAGAGGACACTTTTTATTTTTTTTTGGGTCACTAAATTTTTTAATTTGACATTTTGCTTCGTTGGAGGGGGGGGGGGGGGTAAGGTCACCTTTTTAGGTCAGCCATTGGCAATTTTTTTTTTTTTTTTTTTTATATAAAAAAAAAAAAAAATGTTTAGCCGGGGGGGCACGCCCCTTTTTTTCGGTATATTTTGGGCGAATTTAGGGCTGGTTTTAACAATTTTTTGTGGCCGGAGGGGCACGTGCCCCCTGTGCCCCCCCCCCCCTGGATCCGCCACTGAAATGTAGTGTTTGCAGGTAACTAGGGCAGTATCATAAATCATACACCACCTAACAGGTCTCATTGCTAATTACTTTAGTCCTTCTTTCACATGATTTCAGTGCTATTTAATTCAGATTTCTTTCTAATTTATGTTTCCATTTGTTGCAATAAGCTATATTTCTCGTATTTATACTGATTTATTTTACAAATTCAATATATCATGTTATGCTGTGTTCTATGTTGTATAAAGTGTTATTAATTTTGTTTGTAAACTTTTGTAATTCGGCTAAACGCCGCGATGAAAGTTTCATTTGAAATGAACCATTTTGAATGAATGAATTATTGGCAAACTCAGTTTCAATTGCTAGTCAACTTTTATCCAATACGATGTATGCATGCTTAATACATTGGGACAATAGTGCATGTGCTGCACGCATATAACAAATAGCATTGCACATAACTTTCACATTCACCAACACACACCAAGCGATCCCAGGCCGGTCAGCTGAGCATGCAAGGCCAGCTGATCGGAACGAAACATGCATCATTCATGAGAGGATCCTTATTTGGGAAGCGGGGTCATGGGGTCGCTGCTCATTAAATTCGGACCTCGCTGCCGAGATTAGCTGGTCGTTTTTTTTCGGGGAAGGTGAATTGGTGGGGAGTACGCATTTCATACACGCGCGCGCATTTGGGAAAGGGCGAAAGATTAAAACGACCATCAGCTGGTCTATAGTAGTCGATGCATGCCAGTGCGTGTTGACCGAAGAATCCTGTTGAGCTGTGTATATAGTCAGGCTTTCAGTTCCAACCCCAGTATTCATCCTTCTCATATATTTTATAGTTTGGTGTCTTGCTTTGCTTCGGATTGTTTTCTACTGATGATGCTCTGTTCTACAATCTATGTATGTTTATTTTATTATTTATTGAGAATGAAAAAAAAGACTAAGGCCATGTAAAATTGATTACATGTTGATCGTCCGGATTTTTTGAAAAAGAGGAGGAGGGTGTACCATGTTATTTGATATTTGATATTTCAAAATGGCCGCTCAAAATGGCCGCTCGGTACATTTTCCCTGACAGTCGAGGCTATTTTTTTTCAAGATGGCCGCCGACAATTTTTTTTTTTTTAAATCAGAAATAGAGTCATTTTAGCATTGTTTTTCATGTTTTTTTTCTTTCAAAAAAAAAAAAAAATCAAAAAAAAATTCAAAAATTTCAAAACAAAAAAAAACAAAACAAAACAAATAACAAAAAATAGGAGGCGGCCCCCAAAAAGGAAGCGGGCGGGGACGATCAACATGAAATCAATTTTACATGGCCTAAACTGCATAGAGTCGATCATCAATCAGTGGAGCCATATGTAGTCTCAGCTCAGTGGGACAACCATCGACAATTGTATGCAGGTTTAGGTCTACCCTAAATAATTATATCGCTCTTAATTACATCTCCATCCAAAGCCCACCCCCCCCCCCCGGTTTTGCCAAAAGTAAAAAGTAAAAAGTAAAAGTAAAAAGTTGACTAGTCTTTCACATCAAATTTAAGTCGTTTAAATTCAAATAGTTAAAATAGAAACAGATTAAAAATCAAATAATACTAATGTTTACGAAGTCTTGCAGATCAGGCGTTTATAAGAATTAAATCGATTAATAAATTCAATAAATATTTTTAAATGTCAAATTAAAATAATATCCATTTCATTCAATGTATAGAATTCATTTGTTGATGTAAACTATAGTCATGCATAGCAGTCTTTACAAATGCAATAGCAAATAAATAACGGAGTAGGCCTACCGCCTTGATGCACCCTTTTGAGATAAGGGGGGGGGGGGGAGCTTTCTGAATTCCATACATGGAAAGAAATCGATATTATTTTTTTTACTTGAATAAATTAACGACTGATATGCAAGACTATGTAAACACCTTTATTTGACATTTTTAAATATCAAAATAAATTATTAGATTGTGTTTCTTGTTATTTATTGATTACATTTTTTTGTTAACACCTGATCTGCATGACTACGTAAAAACTAGTTTTATTTAATATTTAATCTGTTTCTCTTTTGATTATTTAAACGACTTAAATTTATTTTCCTTAAATTCTATTATAAACAAGTGATGTGGAAGACTAGTCAACGCACCCTTTCGGCAAAACTGGGGAGGGGGGGGGGGGGGGGGGGCTTTGGACGAATGGCTGCATTCAAGTCGACGTGACTTGACGCAACGCTACCCACCCTTTCAGCATAAGCCCGCTTACAGGCTAGGTCTACCCACACATAGCTGCATTACTATCCTGGTTGTATATTAAAACCTCTTCTATTGAATCTCAACATTTCAAACACCACTGTTCAAAACTCAAATGTTTCAATCAAAATCGGTACTGTAGTGACAATTGATGACACCTAAATAGCAGTAAAAAAACAATTTTTTTCAACTTACCGATGTTAGACAAAATAATTTGAAAATTCAAATCGTGGGTCCACTCTAATGTCAAACTTGCTTAAAGCCGCATCGGTATGATTGTGTGCATTTATGTTTTATGTGTGTATTGACTATTCATGTGTGCAAATGCTGCCTATTAACATGAAGTGCAGCGCTAGAGGTCAATACGCATTAGCATTGACTCTCTATGCTTTGTTGTAGGTGTAACTGTAAGGCTTCGGAGCTGCAGAGCCTGCTAGGAATAGGAAAATGATTCAAACAGCGGGCCTGGTTAGGTCACATTTTGTCGAAATGTAAAGAAGTAGTAATTGCAATTTTGAGTTACAATGTTTTTCAACCTCCTCTGGGCATCCGTTCAACCACTTAAAATCATAGTTTGAAGAAGTCTATGATTAGAAAAAGGGTGATTCCTCGTCCTAACCTAATTCTTCCATGTTGTATATCGGCGATTCAACATCGAAGAGAAAGTTCGTATACCGGTATTCATTATTCATATTTGCTGCGCTGCTACCGTGCATGCATACTTTCTCTTCACTATGTTGAATCAAGGATATACTACAGGGATGAATTGGGTAAGGACGAGGAATCACCCCTTTAAATTATAATTTCAAATTGTTGAACGGATGTCCAGAGGAGTCGAAAAACATTGTAAGTCAAAATTGTAATTACTACTTCTTTACATTTCGACAAAATGACTTGGATTTAAATCAATTGTTGTTATTTGTTCATACATGTATTTCATGAAAGTTATTAATCTTGGTAGAAATAATAGTAAAAATTTTTCTTGTTGATTCTTCGTAAATATTCACTTCAAAAAGCTGATTATGTAGAGGATTTCAATTTTGGGGGCCTGCTGATGGGCCACCCTGCCTATAAATAATGTCCCAACCTCAATTTTTCATCATATCGAAATGCGTAATGCAGGCGAGACCGCCGAGAGCGTTTCCCTTGTTGTGTTTTGAAACGAATGGCATAGTTGTCGGCCACTACGTCACAGTGACATTACTGATTTAGCCTATTTGATGTGCCTATACCTATAGTGATTACAACTTTTAAACACTCTTAACTTTCATATATCGTCGGCCGGCTGGCAGAGGGGCGTTAGCACACGAGCGATTCAAAAACTACTTTTCGAATTATTCGCATTTAAAGATTTGTTTTATATTTAAACTGCTTTCCATCCCGAAAATTGATTTAAAACTTAAAAGACTAATAGAAATGTTATAGTAGAACACGGCCACAAGTTTTTTTCTTCTCAGAAATAAGTCAGTTTTATAAAAGTTAGAGGCGATTTCGTGCTAAAGCCCTTCTGCTTAATGCTTTATTTTTTACCTGAAGTCCGAGGTAACGCCCTTCTGCCAGCCAGGCGACGATATATGCCTCGTTCATGTTTTACTCTCTTTTACCAATCTGCCTTTCTGACTTTGTTTCTGATTTCTTTCAGAGCACTTGTCCATTAAGGTTGAAATGGATTTTCCTTTAAAATCTGACTTTAAATTTCTGAAGGTTAGTTAAAGTAAACTTATAGGCTCACATTCTCTGTTTGCCTTAAAAATCCTCTGTAAAATAATAATAATAATTATAACCAAAGAATATCTGGGGCAGCACCCCCCCCCCCCCCCCCACTAGCTGGTGCAATGTGTTTTGTCATTGAATCTATACATTTCCACCGTTCACAGCATCTGAAATCACCATTCTCTGTTTGTCCCATTATACTATAGTTTATTTCTTTGTACATGTATACATTTAACACCTAAATCATTCATAATCCTTGTAAATTTGATGCTTTTTGTGTGTTTTTTAATTTGAGAATGAAATGTAGACTGGTTGAATTACTGCCTTTGTTGAATACTTTTAGACCTAAGCATCGTATTTCAAATTCTCAAGAAACGTGAAATGGGGGGGGGGGGGGGGAATCATTGTTACATACTTAAAGCATTACAAAACTTGGTATTGCTTGGTATTGTTGGTAAGGAGATGAATAATTTAGTTGTTAACTGTACACCCTATACACAATCAGAGTAATCCCAATATGGTATTTAATTAGCTGTAATTCATAAACCCTTTGAAGATATATATTGTCTCTCTGTAGCAGAGCTGGGGACACCCCCTCCCCTTTATTTCACTTCCCCTTCACCCTCCAGGATATAAGCTAGACCTTCACAATACATTTCCCCTTTTATCTTTGAATAAAGTTCAGTATTAAATCGCACAAGTCAATAAAGTAAAGAGGCAAATATTTCGATGAGGAAAACAAAAGTGAAAAAGTCAACCATATTATGTACACTGTACATGTATGTCACTAATGTGTGTAATTCACATACCGGTAGTAAACATCAGAATTCCCTTTTATGTCAATTACAGGATGTCTTGCTGGGGTTATCATTCATGTACCTTTCCATCAAACTGAGTTTCTGTTGAATGAGACGAACATCTTGCAACATGGGTGGATTCTGCTATCTCTATCTGCTCCTGATTCTCCTGATGAGATCTGGTGATGTTGAAACTAACCCTGGACCAGACAGGTCAGTCTATAAATATATGTATTTGAAGCTTATTCCCTGTTCTTTCTTGCAACAGTAATAACCAGTAGGGAGTTGTAACGATCACTCATGTAATCACGTTATTATGTTTTTAGTACCTCTGTAGAAACAAGCCATCTAATCTATGAAGTGTGGGGTTGACACTTCTCATTTTTACAGGCCGATAATTCACAAATACTCACGCTTTTGCGAGTATGCGGCATGACTCATTTTGTACATAATCCCACATTTTATCACTTGAAAAAAAATAAGTGCTTGTTATTGAGACTAGACATGACATATTATACAGATATTGACTGGCAGGGGGTGTAATATAACATTATTTAGACCGCTGAAGGGAGTTATATTTTCCCAAGTGGCTATATTTTGTTATAATGGTCACGAGGGGAAATATAACCCCCTTCAGGTCCAAACAATGTTATGTACCCCCTGCCAGTCAATATCTGTTATATAAGAAAGTCTTGATATTAATTTTTCGGGGGGGGGGGGGGAGCTCGAAAAAAAAAATCCATTTCTTTTTTGACAAACAAAAATTTTAGAAGAAAAAATTGACCCAAACAAATATTTAGTAATAATTAGAGAAAAAATAAAATCCTTTTAACTCTTTGCCCGCCACGTACACAATTCCCCCTGTGCCACATTGTTTTTAGGGTGCCACCTTAAGGCCCGGTCACACAGCCCTCCACGGGCGTATCGCGGCCGAATCACGGCCAAAAATTTCTGCCCGTGAAGCAGACGCTGTTGGACGCGTTGAGGTCGCGATAAAGACGCGATACAGTCGTACTTTACCCGTCGTTACACGCGGTAAGAAATTCACACGCGGTTGGCCGCGCGAAAAAGTTTTGGGCTGCCCAAAAATTTAGACCGCGGGTAATCGCGGGCGGTACACGTGGTACACACGCGGTAAAGACGCGGTACAGACGCGGAACGAACGTGCTAGGACGTGCTATGGCCGCGGTTAAGACGTGGTTACACGCGGAATTGGACGCGAAATTTTAGCGGGTAATCGCGGGTGGAGCACGGTCATAGCACGTTTGTTCCGCGTCTGTACCGCGTTGTTATCACGTGCATTAGCGTGTGTACCGCGTGTAAGCGTGGTAGGCCGCGGTACCGCCGCGCTTCACCCGCGATAAGGACGCGGAACAGTCGCCGGCGTCTGTTCCGCGGGCATACCACGGGTAAACCGCGGGTAAGCCAATTTTGCACATTTTCCACCACGGGCAACCGGGGGCAAAAAAAAAATCACGAAATTTTACCCGCGATACAGACGCGAAAGGCTGTGTGACCGGGCCTTAACCCTTACTGTACTGGGCTATTTTGAGCACCCTCTGACTGGGGGGGGGGGGGGGGGGCCTGGGAGGCCCCCCCCCTATGATCTCGGCCGTCGATTGTCCGATGAACACGAAAATTTGCATGTTTGTAGATATTTACGTAAGGAACAAGATGGTATAATTAGTTTTTTCCAAATATGCAAATTTTTGTCGTTAGCCTAATTAATTATGCAAAACGCGCTAATTTTATGCATTTTACAGAAAACTTGTCAAACTCCAATTTTTGAATGTTGAAACTCATTATTCATATGAAACTTCTTTTCTAACACAAAAAAGTTATTTTAATGTAATTAATAATGATAATTTATGCAAATTTTGATGCGATTTGTAATTTTTTTTTTTTTTTTTGATGACATGCGCATACTAATTGTTATGTAACGCCTTACAGGTATATCCGATTTCGACGAAAATGGTATCAAAATGTGCGTAAGACTTGAGGGAAAAAAGTCATGAAACGACAATTCAAAATTCCAAGCGGTTGCGGCGCAATCTCCGAAAATGTCGAGGGGGGGGGGGGGGCCTCCCAGGCCCCCCCCCAGTACAGTAAGGGTTAAGGAGGGGTTCTGCATGGACTATGCTTATTCAACTCGCAATAACTTTTGATTGGTGTACTGTAATGAAAAACTTTGTGTAGCAATATTGTATAGAAATTAATAGTCTTGCCAATGGTATCATTTTTGTAATGTATATTATCATAAATTTTGAGATTATCAACTATACATTTTGTATCCAAGTTTTCGTTTAGAAGGGTATTCTATACATCTTATATCTAATACTTTGTTATGGAGGTTTATGTCCTGAGTTAGTTCATTGAAAAGATGTATTCATGAGCTTTCACTACATACCAAATTCATGTGTTGAAGGTCACAATGAGCCTGGTAATTTAGGATTGAATAAAGAGTAAGCCGACAATGAACTAATCTCCTATTGAAATTGACCCTGGGTACTTTTGAATAGACTTCCTGTCTCTTGATTGTACTTTGATGACCTTTATTGTGTCTGTAGGTAAGATGGTGTAACATTCTATTATTACTTGCAAGGCTGTGCAAGCTATTAGAATTGAAAGAAATGAATAGAAGAACTTATTGATTTTCTACACTAATAAGGCAAGCCATGAACATAATGTATGCTTGAAACATGTACTAAGTTATGAATTGTAGAAAGCTGATGTAATAAAATATATTCGTCTACATATGTAGTCTCATATTGACATGTTCATTATAACAAGAGGTAGACAGAGAGAGGGAGAGAGAAAGAAAGAGAATAAGAACGAAGAGACAGGCAGATTGGGAAAGAAATAAGAAGAGACAGGGAGAGATAGAGAGAGAGAGAGAGAAAGAAAGAGATATAAGCAGATACAGAAAATGAGAGTGAGAAGATAGAGATAAAGGGGGAGGGGAAGAAGAAAGAGACAGGCAGATAGGGATATAAATAAGAAGAGACACGGAGAGAGAAAGACAGATAGGCAGACAGAGAAAGACAGAGGCAGGTTGAGATAATGAGAGTGAGAACAAGATAGAGAGAGGCAGAGAGAGGGGAGGAAGAAAGAGACAGGCAGATAGGGAGAGAAATAACAAGAGACAGGGAGAGATAGAGAGAGAGAGAGAGAGAAAGAAAGAGATAAGCAGATACAGAAAGTAAGAGTGATAAGATAGAGATAGAGGGGGAGGGGAAGAAGAAAGAGATAGGCAGATAGGGATATAAATAAGAAGAGACACGGAGAGAGAAAGACAGATAGGCAGACAGAGAAAGAAAGGCAGAAAGAGAAAGTGAGGATGAGAAGATACAGAGGGGCAGAGAGAAATAAGAAACAAGGAGAGAGAGAGAGATAGCGGCAGATAGAGAAAGTGAGAGTGAAAAGAAGATATAGGCAGGGAGAGGGGAAGAAGAAAGAGACAGGCAGATAGGGAGAGAAATGAGAGAGAGAGAGAGAGAGAGAGAGAGAAAAGAGACAATCAGATTGCGAAAGAGACAGGCAGACAGAGAGGAGGATAGATAGAAAGAGAGAGATAGAAGGAAAAGGGACGGCGACAGAGAAAGTCAGGTATAGAGAAATAGAGACAGGCGAAGAGAGAGAGCTAGGGTACTTTATGTTGAATTATTCCCTCAATGCTACAAAACGCTTTCACTCTATTTAATTCTCTATCATCCACACTTTCCTTGTTAGTCACTCAACTTCTCTACATGCATCTCATCTCATCCCACAACTCAACCACACTCTAAAAATTGTTGAATAAGAACTCCCATAAAAAAAAAACAGTCACTTTTTTGAAAATAATAAACGACACAAGACAATCAAATTTGCAAATCAAATTGTAACTATATTGTTATTCCACACAACCCGAAAATAAGGCATTCATATATTGCATATCAAATTGTAACTATATTGTTATTCCACACAACCCGAAAATAAGGCATTCATCTATTGCAGATCAAATTGTACATTGTTATTCCACACAACCCCAACATTTAGTTCAGCTTCCTGGTGAAAGCATACCAAAAAATTACATCATGAATGTATACAAATCAGAACACATAACAAAATAACTGCATTATCATTATTTATCATAGCTTAGATAATGGACCATTATGTCAATTAAACTTGACACAGTCATGACAGTTATGTATTCAAAGAATAACAAAAACCTAACATTTTCACTGTATGCATTGCTTGTCAAAATGTTATCGCAGTATGAAAGTATTACTGCACACGTAAAAAAAAAAAAAAAAAAAAAACTGAAGAAGTCCCGTCTCCTCCTAATAGGGGCCATCCTAGCTCATCAGAATATTTGCAAAAGCAGTTTCAAAAACTCAATTTTTCTCGGAAAATGTCAATGTAAACAATGTCTGCGAAAGCGGTGCAATGAAGTGTGATGTGTATACAATGCGAAGCACGCGTTACTATTGTGTGTGTGTGCGTACAATAGAATTAAATGCGTTCCGTGTGTATTGTGAATGAAATGTGACTTGAGTCGAAGTTGGCAGCCCGCTGTATGTTCCGCTAGTCGAACGAAGCGGGAAAAGAGTTTAAAAAAAATTGGAAAAAATAATTTCAAGGGAGAAAAAAAAAGAAAACAAACGTGAACAAATTATTTCAAGGGAAAAAAAAAATAGAGAAAAAAAGATATATTAAAAAAAAAAAAGGTCCCTCGGTAATGGTGTATAATGTGTGTAATTGGTGACATGCAGTCCTCAAGAGGGCGAAATGCATTGATTACAAATATATTCATTTCACCAGTTGGTTAATATAACCATGGACCTACAAGAAGGTCCATGATATAACACTGGAAAGTGATCGGCCAGGAAAATATAATAATTTGGATCCTCACATCCCGGTATCCGTCTAAGCTATCTAATATATTTCATATATTTTAGTTTACATGTACTCTTGGTTAACGTCAGTACCTTTGATGGGTGGGGGATCCGGCCACTGACTTTCAGATAGAGTTGGCCTCTATGAAGGCGCCCAAAATCATGGCTGGAGAAGCATGCATGATACCTTTATGTTAGTCTCTTCTCATGTTAATTTACATGTATCTTGTTAATATCTGTGTCAAGTATCATCACTGTACATGTTTTGGAAATAGTATTTCAAAGAAATGTTGAGTCACGTAACCCAACACATCGTAGATAAAATGGCATGTTTTACCAAATTTCTCAAAACATGTAATAATAACGTCATTACGTGAGTGATCGTTACAAGCCAGCAATATGATTAGTAAAATACTTTTCTTATTATCAAAGCGTAACACCACATACACACATGCTAATTTTTTCTTCCATATTTAAGTGCACTGCTTAATGAGGTATGAAGCCTTGTGTGTGTATCCCTCAATATACCTTTAAATATATCTTAATTATCAGTACATGTAGCTTAATAAAATCAGGTAGGTATATGCGCATGAAGCTGCAGGTATACCGTACCGTATATTGACAGTGGTCAACTGTTGGAACTGCTGTGCATATTTGTCGACTGGAGTAGTTTATTCTTCCATATAGTTAGTTGTACAGTTGGTTTCCACCAAAGGCTCATCAGCAACTGAGCACCTCGTGACTGGGGGGGGGGGGGGGCGTCAGAGGCCCCCCCCCCCATGATGTCGGCCGTCGAAAGTCTGATGACCACGAAAATTTGCATGTTTGTAGATATTTACGTAAGGAAAAAGATGGTATAATTAGTTTTTTCCTAATATGCAAATTTTTGACGTTATAGCCTAATTAATTATGCAAAATGCTAATTTTATGCATTTTACAGAAAACTCTACATATTTGTCTGTAGACTTGTGAAGAATGTTGAAAATGTATTGAATAAATGTTTCCTTCATCTCAAATTCATGAGGTTACATTATCTTTATGATATTTGAGAATGCATAGGTTAATTTGTACAAATTACGAATACGCAAATTACGCATTTATGAATATCAAATCTGGAAATATACAGGGAACTAGAATCATTACAAAAATTGTCCGACTCCACCTTTTGAATGTTAGTGAAACTCATTATTCATATGAAACTTCTTTTCTAACACAAAATAGTTATTTTGATGTAATTAATAATGATAATTTATGCAAATTTGATGCGATTTTCAAATATTTATTTTCTTTTGTATTTTATTGTTTTTTAATTCTTATTATATCTATTGTTTTATTTCTAATGTATTCTTTTGTTCTGTATTTGATATCAATTCTTTAGAAGAAATACATCTAAACCTGTATTCACATTTCTGCTTGTACATGAATATATGCAATTATAGCACATTTTTGATGACATGCGCATACTAATTGTTATGTAACACCTTACAGGTATATCCGATTTCGACGAAAATGGTATCAAAATGTGCGTAAGACTTGAGGGAAAAAAGTCATGAAACGACAATTCAAAATTCCAAGTGGTTGCGGCGCAATCTTCGAAAATGTTGAGGGGGGCCTCCCAGGCCCCCCCCCCCCCCCAGTACAGTAAGGGTTAAAGGCCCACTGCACTACTTGTAGCTACTTGCGCCCTCTCTATATTAAACAATGCCTGATCGGTGACCATTGGTCCCCCATGATGTTAACTGAGAGCTGAGTTGATGAGATAACCACCTGTCCAGTGACCTTGCAGGGTGGTCTAATCCCTCCTGTAAACTAGTACTGATAAGCCTTAAGAGATTCTCAAGAGATACGTGATAAAATGTTTGTTTTTTCATTGCAGGATTGAGATTGAGAAGGAATTCTTGAAGCTTTCAAAGCTGATTGGACCTAGCTACTACAAAGAGGTGGGCATTAACCTGGGCATCTCCATCGCAGAGCTTGATCAAATCAAGGAACATAGCCAAAATACCAGAGATGCATTGATGACAGTGTTCACAAGATGGAGAGACATACAGCCTCCAGGCACAGACATCAGGACTCTTCTTGCAGAGGGATTAGAAAGAAGTGACTTAGGGTCCCTCTCTGGTGAACTACTAGCTGGCAGTCTGGTCCCAAAGCGGACAGGTGAGAATAAGAGGGAAATCATGTCAGCTTCATGAAAATTAATTTCATCATCTCCGTTCCCCAGCACAAAATGAGTGGGTCTGTATAACCATGTATTAATGGCCCCAGCTGCAATAAGGCCTTTACTGCCCTTGATAATGTATTGTGCTTGCAGGCAGCCAACAAACAATGTTTTGCAACTTTCTCATTTGTTACAAATAGGGTTACTTATAGCAGGACATCCAGTAAACAGACAGCCATCAAGAGTGATACTGCCGGTCTGGTGAACCCTCAAAATAGTTGTCAGAACACCCATGAGACCGACATGTTGGTCTTGTGGGCTGACGGTCCATGAGTCGTTGGTCCCCGTGGGCTTTCTGACATCTTTTCAGATGGTTCGCTAAACAGAAATTGTGGGCTGTCTGTTTACTGGATGTCCTGCTATAAGTAACCCTATTTGTAACAAATGATATATTCATTCAATATTGTCCATACTGTTAGCGATGGATATAATGATATTTACAGTGTTTGTTAAATCATGCCTTTATTTCATATAAAAGGAATACATGTTTACATTCAATACCAGGTCCATGTTCCTTTACCGAAACCATGGCAGGTCGCACTACAAATAAAACATATACAAACAATAATGCATTACAGTTACAAATATATATATCAATCATGCATAATAACAATTCTATATTAATCATGTATATACAGTAGGCTTGCGGGTGCACCATGTGAGAGAGAGAGACGACGGATAGTCAACCTGTTCGAAACGTCGAGCCACTCATCCTCTCCAAGCGCTATAGTTCTCCTTAGAACTATATGCTAAGAAAGATAACAAACAGTCCTTTTCAGGACTCCTCAACCCTCTCTCTCTCTCTCACATGGTGCACCCGCAAGCCTACTGTATATCTACATCACCATGCAAGCCGACACTTACAAGCAGCATCTAATCATGTATAGTTACAATTATACATTAATTATTGATCAATATACATTACATTCATATATCAATCATGTATACCGGTAGTAACAATCATTAATCGTGTTTGCCTTAATCATGCATAGGTTGGCAACAAAACTTAAATTAAAAAAAAATTAAAACAAAAATTAAGGGGATTATGATTTTCTGAGCATGTGGGTAAAGGCTTGGAGTAGGAAACGATGGAAGAAAATGTGAAAGAGATGGGAAAGTAGAGGGTACGTTATAGGTTGGAGATCAAGTGTAAATGAGTGAAAACAAGTCATTCGACTTGGAATGGACAGAGTGGAAGAAAAGGAGAAAGTAGGGGGGGGGGGTAAAGATAGAAGAAGGGAGAAAAGGCAAGCAGATGGAGTAAAGGAGGCTAAGGTTGGAGAGGTAGGCGAGGAAGAAAAGTTTAGGAAGAATGAGAGAGAGAGGGTGAAGAAGAAAAGGACGAAGAAGAAGAAAAAGAAGGAGAGGAAGAGGAAGAAGAGAGAGAAGAAGCGTTGAAGAGAATGGAGTGTTAATTAGAGGTCAAGGTATTCCACATCTAGCTTCCACTGTGATTCTTTTCTTGCATTGAATATGACAAAGGATGACACGACTGCGTACCTACTTATGTTCTGAAAGAAACTATTCGGGCGAAGAGGGACTGAACATTTTCTGAGTACCCACTTTAGTCGATTTGTGTTGTCCCTATTTATTTGCCCCCTTGCTCCTATCTCAATAGCATGGTATGTCAAACTGTAAGCATTATTTCTTACTTCGGCCACAAGTTCTTTATACCGGTCGAGCTTTCTTGTGTGAGCCGCATTGGTGTTTGTCTCAAAGGGCACTGTTAGTTCGATCATTATCATTTGTTTCATTGATTCCCAAATAACAACGAGATCTGGGCGTTGAGAAGTTACATAAATATGGGATGGGATGGTTCCGCCCGCAACAGTGAAACCCTGAATATCGGCATAAACTTGTTCGTGAGGGAGGGACTCTTTCACAGTTCGATAAATATACCTAAGAATATTATTGTGCCTCCATTCGTATCTATCAAGAAATGTTGAACAGAATGTGGTGAAGGGTGCAAATGGTAAGTGGGCAGAAAGGGCACTTGTTTGTCAGTCTATTCCCCCACCTGTAAAGATTTGCGTATGATGGTAAAGAGTCAATACATGAGTTGGTTACAAAGCTTAATGCCCTCTTAGGTAGATTGTACATTATGGATTTCCATGTGAGGTTTTCATCTTCCAGAGTCAGTAGTATCACAAACTGGCCTTGGCAAAGCAATGGTTCCACAGACTTTTCCCAGTACGTTGATGCATCATCTTCTAACACGTATTTTACACTCTTCTTAACTACCTTCCATGAACCATTATTAACATCTACCGTATCCTCTACTCTATTAACCCTAATAAGGCCGGGGGGGGGGGGGAGGCCATTATGCCCCCCCCCCCCCCTCCACGATTTTTCTGATTGTTCGAGAACGCATAATATGGATGGCGCCTCGCCGCTCGCTGACTTTTTTCTTTAGAGTCTTGCGCATCTTTAAAAAAAAAATCGGACCTATAGTTACAAGGTCACGTGACCTTTTGTCTTTGCATGTCAGCCCGAAAATCGCTCATTTTTGTGATTTGTGTACAAAACATATGGAAATGTCATTTTTCCTAAAAATAGATCAAACATTGGTTATTGGGTCTTGTTTAAAGTTTAGGTGGTTGTTTTGGGAGTCAAAATAGTTGAATTGTAGGAAGAAATGAAGAAAAAAAAAAAACAATAACATAAATAAGTTAAAAAACAGTGAAATACATAAGAAATTATCAAAACAAGAGATAACATAAGGAATAAGCTGGCTCTTCCAATTTTTTTTGTCGTATTATTGTTCCAAATGGTCTAATGAATATATGTAGTGAAAAAGAATGCCTAAATATGAATAATATAGGATTTATGGGTAAAAATGTGATTTTATGACGTTATTTGCATAAATTACCATAAATATGCAAATGAGGGATTTTTTTCAAAAAATTGAAATTATCATATTGTTCTATATACTTCACTTGACGTGCGTGCAAATTTTCGCGGAGATCGGCCGTTTCACAGCCGAGATCTTAGGGGGGGGCCATAATGCCCCCCCCCCCCTGACCGTAGTAAGACTTCAAATAGCCCGGCCTTATTAGGGTTAAGATTTAGTTGACATTGAACAATAGACAAGGTCTTCTGTGACCTAAGATTCTCTTTCGAGAGTACAATCCAGTGCATGGTTCACCAAGGAGTCCCCTTTGACTCTAGATCTTGTTAATTCTAGAGTGTGGCTCTGCCAATATATATCAGACATCTGTGGTATATTTATTCCTTGGGTCATATGTACTAAGGCAACATTTGCCCCACGGGATGGGATTCCCAGCCACTTTTTAACGAACCGTCTAGATAGAAGTTCGAGTTAGTCGAATTTGGTCTTGTGGAGGGAATGAACTGTGAGAAGAAAGCGAACAGATGGCTGCATATATCTAGTATATATAGCCACCTTAAATTCAGGTCTTACCAATGATCGATCTATTCTTTCTAGCTTTGTTGTAATTTCACTGTAGACGTATTGGAAAACTTCAAATGTTTTACCACTGAAGCAAATTTGGGCCCCGAGGAAATGATGAGGTTTTTCTCTGAGTATTATAATACTAGTTTCATTGCCAAGGTCAAATGAGATCTCTCTTGGTGAACCACTGCTGACTGACAGACTACAGCATTTAGACGGTTTTAGTATAAGGCCCATGGATGAACTATATTGGTGCAGTTTACTGATTATCTTCTGATGTTGTAACTTATTACATGTAATAAGATTAAAATCATCAGCGTAAGGTGTCGTTATCACCTTAGTACCATTTAGATTGTATCCATACTTATCCTTGAGTTCAGCCGAATTCAAGTAGGGGGTTGAAACATGGGAGGAAAATAACAGGCGAGAGGGGATCCTCCTGGAATACACCTCTCTTAAACGTGAAAGGGTTTGATGACCAATTACAACCGGCAATACTACATGTACCTTAATTGTAGTTTGCTGTATAAATTCTCAATATACAATGAAACATTTTGTGGTACATAAAATTGTTTAAGCGAGTAATACCCCCTTCACATACACGGATTTTTCTTACGAGTCCTTACGGATCGCACAAATTCACGGATCTTTCACGGATCCTTACGATTTGGCCACTTTTACGACCGGTTTAAAAGTTATTACGAGCTGTTTGCGGTTTATTACGGATCATTACGAGTTATTACAATGTATTTACGGCAACAGTCCACGATTCGTTACGAGTTGTCACGGATAACTACGAGCAACTAACGTGTTAGTTACGACCTGTTTACGTGTTGTTACGAATAGTTACGAGTAAGCTACAAGTTATTACGAGTCCTTACGATTTTTAGCCAAAAAATAATAACTGAAAATGAAGTGTTCGAATTTGCAGCTTTTATACCTTTCCCAAAATCGTAAACAGTTCGTAAGCATACGTAAATTATACGTATCTATTCGTAGAGTATTCGTAACTACACTTAAAATGCTCGTAATAACCCGTATCAATACGTAAAGCCATCGTAAAATGACCCGAATAAAATCGTAAACAACACGTAAGCACACTTAACCATCCTTAAACTGCTCGCAATAATCCGTAAATAATTCGTAAACAAATCGTAAACTAACCATAACGAATTGTTACAAAAATCTGTTACGAGTCATTTACGGATTCTTGCGAGCAGTTTACGGATGGTGACGTGTTGTTGCGAGTGGTTTACGGGTGGTTACGAATTGTTACGAGCTATTTACGAGCTATTTACGGACAAATCAATCCGTCGACAATCGTAAGAAGATTTTTGACATGTCAAAAAATCTGCCTCTCCTTTCACGGATCCTCAAGAGTGTCTACGAGTTGTTGCGAGTTGTGACGAGTTATTTACGGATACCAGCGAGTTATTTACGGATGCTTGCGATTGACTACGAGTTGGCGATCCGTAAGGACTCGTAAGGAAAATCCGTGTATGTGAAGGGGGTATTAGGAATGATATGGTGGCTGACACTACCAAAGGCATCGGCTATATCAAAAAAGGTTATGTGGACAGTACGTTTTCTATACCGGCTATCTGCAATAATCTCTTGAACTACTTGATTGTGTTCTATGCACCCATTTATACCGTAAATAAAAGCCTTCTGAATCGATTCATCAACAAACTTGTTCTCTGTACGAGGTATACAACCAACTGGTACGCCAAAATTTGGTGAAATACTTTGCTCACGCATGAAGTGAGTGAGATCATTCTGAAAATTTTTGGGTAGGGAAGTATCTCCGTCTTTGTGTATAAGGGAAACACGAGAAACAGACCAATTATCGGGTGGATCATTACTTTCAAATAGAATACGAGAATACAAAGTAGCTAGACAATGGTGTATATGTTATATATATATGGATACATAAATAGACACGTATATACATTCATACAAAAAGACAAAATCTATTCAGATACTTATAAGTTACAAAAGAAAACAAATATAGACATGTCATGTCAACAATATTATACATGTGTGGTGTGTAGAAATTAAACTGCAAAGACGATCACCTGTTCTTATTGAATCTCTTTCCAGAGAACACTCTCAAACACCAGGACTAAAAAAATTAACATGTTAATTAAGTTGACAAACAATAAATACATCAGAAAATTGTTCTTATGTTCATGTGTATGTTATGAATATCCTCAAACTAAACATGATATTCAGCAAAAACTGTCACTCTTACATTATTAAATTTAAAGGTGCACCTGTTACGATGCCAGGATCACGGACCCAACCACTTTCACCTGACCTGATCAAGAGATGTGCAGATGATTTCAAATTTAAGTACCGGACAACTCTCTGTAAGATCAGAGCTGATCCTCTCAACCCTGATTCCATTGTACCATTCAACAACATGTACACAGACCTTGACCTGGAAGAGGAATGTCGACAACGCAAGCGACCACTTGAGTACAGAAAACTCTTTGATCTTAACGTCAATGGAGAGTTCCCCAAGCGGATCATGATCCAGGGAGAGGCTGGGGCTGGAAAGACAACATTCTGTGCTAAGATTGCCTGGGACTGGATAAATGACAGTCCTGTTCTTCCAAAGTTTGTGTGGGTACTTGTTGTCCCTTTCCATGCAGCCAAGCAAGACACAATTGGTGAGGTTGCCAAGTCGTATCTCTCCAAGGACAACCCAGCAACAGCCTGCCAGATCACTGAGTACATTCGCTCGAATCCTAAAGATGTATTGATTGTGTTTGATGGATTAGATGAGTTTTGTGGCAAGGTTGTACAGCAAAGGAAAGCTGGTTTAAAGTCAGAATGTCTCCAGCCACAGTCTGCTGATCAAGCCGAGGCAAGAGGAAGTTCTTCAGAGAGAGGTGACATTGCACTTGGAGATATTCTTAGTTCAGATGAAATTGCCACTTGCCCGGTGTTGGTGACAAGTCGCCCATGGAAGGTCACAGAGATTCGATGGGATGATAGTCTGAGGAAACTGTACACTTTCATTTATATAGAAGGTTTTAGCAAGGAGAATGTGGAGGTTTACATTCACAAGTACTTTGAAGAAGATGTGGCCACAGCAGATCAGCTTATCAAATTAACCAAAGACAATGACATCATATCTGAGAATATGGCCCCGTATCCTATATACATAGCTATGCTCTGTCTGATGTGGAGAGAACTTGGTGACGAAAAACAAGAAAAGTTTAAGTCATTTCAAACCTTTTCTCAAATATTTGATGAAATGTTTGAATTCTTGAAGGTGCATTATGCTCAGAAAGAGATCACAGATTTAGGCAGCCCATCATTCAAAGCCTATCTCTCTCATATTGAGAAGTCTATGGAACCGGTTGCCGAAGTTGCTTTCACTGGGCTGCGAGAAAAAACTCTTATTTTCAAAGATGATGATTTAAAAAAGTACTCAGACTCTGTGGAAACAGCTTGCAAAGTAGGGGTGTTGTCTAAGGAGAAAAAATTGTCATCTATAAATGATAAGAGCAGTCCGTACCTGCAGTCTACTATCTTCTTTCCACACAAACTCTTTCAGGAGTACATGGCTGGGGTCCATCTTGCTTCCCTGTATGAATTAAATCCCAACACATTCAACATGCTGATTGAGCAAGTAGTGCTGCCGAGGCAGGAAGAGTTTAGGCATCTCCTGTACTTCACTGTATCCCGTAACCAAACCATTGCAAACCATGTCATGAAATGCATGGTACAGGGTAACACCTCAAACCCAAAGGAGATGGATTTCTTAGTTGATGTATCCTTTGAGAGTCAGAACGTAGATACCATATCCTTGGTGAGGGGTGGAATGTCATCTCTGACAATAAAGTCATTTGTGACGGCACATACCAGAGCAGGTTATGTATTCACTGGACTACTAAATGTGGTAAGTTTGATATCTACATACATTAACTCTTAAGCTGCCACCCATACAATGCACCCAGTGCCACAGTGCTAATCCCTATTGTGCCAGCCACAAATCCCCTGTATGCCAAGTTAATTTTAGGGTTGGTTCAAGTGCGTGTTTTTTTAATCTTTACTATGTTTGATCCACTATAACTTCTCAATCGTACGTTGTATAAACAAACATTGTACATGAAAGTTGTAGGAAATTTCACCCTCTTTTTATTGATTCCAATATCATATCATGAATTTGTAATTTTGCTGAGTAAATAAGCACTATCAGTGAGTTGTCAAAACCAACCCGTTTCTTGCGATGGGGACGCATAATGATGATATAATAATGATATCCATAACAAATCGCTAAATTACTTGAGAAAATCCAATCTGACTGTGGTAGACGAAGACGCGTAATCAAAAGCCAATAATCTGATGCACGCGTTGGTACTTTCAATAGCGCTGCAAAAGCACTCAGCACAGGGCAAAGGGCATGAACAATAACTGTTATTAAATATGCGTGCTAGCATGCACAAAGCAGACAACCGGTAGCTCGCTAGCATGAACGTAGCAATCAATCGATAGCGCGCTCGCATGCACAAAGCACTATAACAATAGCGCGCTAGCAGTCTCATGGCAGGATATGAGTTAATAGGTATTATTAGGATTTCCATCCTGATATTTAGTTGGTTTGAATAGAAGCAGAAAATGAGAAAAACAGGTCAGTGCCAGTTTGAACAGAAAATGTTTAAAAGGATTTAAAATTCATAACTTTCCTATTTTAAATCAGATATTGCTCAAACTTTCGATATTTTTTCCTCTTGTTCTGCTTTTATGAAAACCAACTTAATAATCGAGGTGGACTTCCCCTTTAATTGCAAATCCATCAGGCATCTATAGACATGCATCCTTAAGAATGGGTCTTTAATATGCCTATTTTCCACTCCCTCACATCCATGACCTTATACCTGATAATCTGTGATATAATCAAACCAAATCATTTTGTTTCCACTTTTAAACAACATGCATAAATCAATGACAAGTTATTTTTGTAAATAAAAGTGACATGGAATAAAGAGCACTATACAAAATCAAATTGAAGAAGTATCAAATAATTCATATACAAAGTAACATTTATAAAAAGAAAGAATGTGAAGAGGAGGAAACATTAATAACAAATTTGTACATGTCTTCAAGGAGATGTCTTTTGTACAATATATTTGACACTAATGATATGTTAAAGTGGATAAATACTAATGATAATAATCGACATGCTCCTTTTTTCTTTTCTTTTTTAGGTGGGGGGGGGGGTGGGTTGATATAAAACATATTGCCCTCATCTCCACCTCAGGCATTCGGATAATACATGCGTAGTATCAGTTTATATACCCATCACTGTTACAGGCATATGATACATATCAACTGTACAATTTGAATAAGTTTTATTCGACTACCAACCCTTTTCTGGCCAGAAAATAAACCATCTTCTTGAAATGGCATTCTGAACAGCAATTTTGCTGCAACCACTCCTCTTGATAATTTGACATTCAGACTTCGGAGTAACCCTTTTGATGGAAGGGCCCTTTGAAAAATCTTGATGGCTTTCCTTTACCATGCTACATTACAGACAAAATGTTATGCCAGAAATTCCTTTGCAAAACAAAATTGGGATCATATGATACATAGCACTACTCTGATGATATGTACCACTGTAAAAAATACACATTCTGTAATCATTCAATGAGACAATCTTAATGCAGGCCCAGTAAAAGAAGGTGGTCATTTAACTTTAGCAATGGACTCTGATTTTTGTCATGTTATCATTTGTTTGCCTTCGTTACGAAGTAGCCGGATACATATCAACTGTATATGATACATATCAACTGTACAATTTGAATAAGTTTTATTCGACTACCAACCCTTTTCTGGCCAGAAAATAAACCATCTTCTTGAAATGGCATTCTGAACAGCAATTTTGCTGCAACCACTCCTCTTGATAATTTGACATTCAGACTTCGGAGTAACCCTTTTGAAGGAAGGGCCCTTTGAAAAATCTTGATGGCTTTCCTTTACCATGCTACATTACAGACAAAATGTTATGCCAGAAATTCCTTTGCAAAACAAAATTGGGATCATATGATACATAGCACTACTCTGATGATATGTACCACTGTAAAAAATACACATTCTGTAATCATTCAATGAGACAATCTTAATGCAGGCCCAGTAAAAGAAGGTGGTCATTTAACTTTAGCAATGGACTCTGATTTTTGTCATGTTATCATTTGTTTGCCTTCGTTACGAAGTAGCCGGATACATATCAACTGTATATGATACATATCAACTGTACAATTTGAATAAGTTTTATTCGACTACCAACCCTTTTCTGGCCAGAAAATAAACCATCTTAATATTGAAATGGCATTCTGAACAGCAATTTTGCTGCAACCACTCCTCTTGATAATTTGACATTCAGACTTCGGAGTAACCCTTTTGATGGAAGGGCCCTTTGAAAAATCTTGATGGCCTTCCTTTACCATGCTACATTACAGACAAAATGTTATGCCAGAAATTCCTTTGCAAAACAAAATTGGGATCATATGATACATAGCACTACTCTGATGATATGTACCACTGTAAAAAATACACATTCTGTAATCATTCAATGAGACAATCTTAATGCAGGCCCAGTAAAAGAAGGTGGTCATTTAACTTTAGCAATGGACTCTAATTTTTGTCATGTTATCATTTGTTTGCCTTCGTTACGAAGTAGCCGGATACATATCAACTGTATATGATACATATCAACTGTACAATTTGAATAAGTTTTATTCGACTACCAACCCTTTTCTAGCCAGAAAATAAACCATCTTAATATTGAAATGGCATTCTGAACAGCAATTTTGCTGCAACCACTCCTCTTGATAATTTGACATTCAGACTTCGGAGTAACCCTTTTGATGGAAGGGCCCTTTGAAAAATCTTGATGGCCTTCCTTTACCATGCTACATTACAGACAAAATGTTATACCAGAAATTCCTTTGCAAAACGAAATTGGGATCATATGATACATAGCACTACTCTGATGATATGTACCACTGTAAAAAATACACATTCTGTAATCATTCAATGAGACAATCTTAATGCAGGCCCAGTAAAAGAAGGTGGTCATTTAACTTTAGCAATGGACTCTAATTTTTGTCATGTTATCATTTGTTTGCCTTCGTTACGAAGTAGCCGGATACATATCAACTGTATATGATACATATCAACTGTACAATTTGAATAAGTTTTATTCGACTACCAACCCTTTTCTAGCCAGAAAATAAACCATCTTAATATTGAAATGGCATTCTGAACAGCAATTTTGCTGCAACCACTCCTCTTGATAATTTGACATTCAGACTTCGGAGTAACCCTTTTGATGGAAGGGCCCTTTGAAAAATCTTGATGGCCTTCCTTTACCATGCTACATTACAGACAAAATGTTATACCAGAAATTCCTTTGCAAAACGAAATTGGGATCATATGATACATAGCACTACTCTGATGATATGTACCACTGTAAAAAATACACATTCTGTAATCATTCAATGAGACAATCTTAATGCAGGCCCAGTAAAAGAAGGTGGTCATTTAACTTTAGCAATGGACTCTGATTTTTGTCATGTTATCATTTGTTTGCCTTCGTTACGAAGTAGCCGGATACATATCAACTGTATATGATACATATCAACTGTACAATTGAATAAGTTTTATTCGACTACCAACCCTTTTCTGGCCAGAAAATAATGTATGTATTCTGTGTATTCTATGTATTATGTATTCGGTTGTCCGTCCGTACCTTAATCCATACGTCCCGTTCTCGTGATCGCGTTATCTCAAGAACCAATTGGTTGATTCCTGCCAAAATTAGTTAATGTATGTATCTTGCAGAGCTAATGGATTTATTAGGTTTTGGGACTCATTATGTATGCGAAAACAACTCGTGATTGCGTTATCTCAAGAAACGATTCAGATTGATGGATTACTATCAAACTCAGGACATGATTGTATCTTGCAGAGCAAATGAACTGATTATATTTTAGGGTCATGAGGTCAAAGATCAAAGGTTCATACATGTATGTGAAAAAAACTTGTAATCACGATAATCTGAGAACCTGTTAATGGATTACAATTTAAATTGCTTCTGTTTTGGTTTGTAGAAGTGCTCTATGGCAGAGGCATAAGTTTTGATTGCGTGCAGTCGAAGGTCCATCTAGTTTGTTTTGTTTTGTTTTTGTTTTTGCATTTGATTTAAGATTGATCTTGGGGTTCATGGTAGAAAATTTGGACCAATTATATCACATGACGTGGCAGAGATTATATGCTCTGTGCCCTCTCTAAAAGATGTTGCACTAGAACAAGCAGACTTGCACAGTGACTTCTATGCATTTCTTGCTAAAGAAGGAAAGAAGTCCAAGGTGAGTGAAAATACATATTGAAATGTTGTAGTCTAGCCTATGGGGGGGGGGGGGGTGGGGGCGCTTTATCAAGACGCAGAACATCAATCGCTTGAAAATGATGAGAAAAAACTGTGATTACAGTCAGAAAACAAAGTTAGGTTGGGTTGGGAATTGACGGTGGCAAATAAATGTAAATAGGAAATGAGGAGTATGAGTGGCTTTCTCAAATTGACAAATTAAATTAAAGAGGAAATAAGGACTGCAAGTAAAGATGATGAGGGAAGGGCCTGGACGCGATGGAGGGATTCTTCTTTCATGTGTATTTCATTGTACATGTAGATATATATATAATTTGTTTAAATATTTACACTTCATTTTTTGTTCTTTGTACTGCTTGGAAATGGAAATATTTTTACATGTTCTTCATTACCTTTAAGTTCTATTTATTTCATTCTTTAAATGTTTCTAAAACATCTTGTGATCATATTTCAACAAATCTTGGTGGTTCCACTTTGCATCATTATACTGCATGGATTTTCTGATATGAATGTTGTCAATTAGCCATACAAATACATGTATATCAGAGCACCCAGTTATATTTGCACTCATTCAATAAAAACATGTAATCTGGTAATATACTTGTATCAATCACTGTATACATGTAGGTCCAATCTCTCGAGCTTAAGAATGTTAGGTTTCTAACATCAGCCTCTTCACATCACCTAGTAGAAGCTGCGTGTTCCATGCCAAACCTGGCTGACCTGACATTAGATGGAAAGGATTGCCAGGAGGAGTTTTATTCTACACTAAATGCAAAGGCGTCAACCTTACGGGTATGTATGTGTGTTTGTACTTTATATCCATGCCATGTTGAATACATGAACATTTAGCAATGGAGATGAGTTTGAGGATTTATCATATATCAGCTACCATCAACATCTTTTTGTGTATAATGTTTTATATACAAAATATATAACTAATGTTGGCAGACAAAGGTACAGTATTGTGAAGAGGGTGTTCCATGTACAGTGTATGATATAGAATTCATATAGCTTGAGCTGAAAATATGATGTTCTGCTAAAAAACATCAGTTTTAACAGTTTTCCTCAGAAAAGGTATTTTAGTTTTTGATAGAGACTTACTGGAGTTGTTTAATCAACCTAATTGTGTGGAAGGGGAGTGTTGGTTTGTTACTTATGCGATGATTGAATTTCATCATAAATAGATTAAAGCGTAGTTGGTACAACTTTTCTCGTGTTTAATTTGTATCTTTCTAAGGAAAAGCAATTCATATCGTATTGAAATGTCATAAGGGGTCTGAAAGCAGTATCATAGTATACTACATAGTCAATACTTACTAAACAAGGATGGAGATCTAGATTACAGTGAACTTTTAAGCACATGCAGGTACATTCATGCATAATGCATACTTTTTGTTGTGAATGTATAGCATATATGCAATGTCACTATTGTGTCTAAATAATAGACAAGGTGATAGTTCTCTCATTGTTTATTTGATTATCCAAACACAAATGCTGCTCTATTTAATAAAACCATTTATGTAAATAATATACATTCTAAAATGATGGACATCAACCATGATTCGTGGTTCGTGTAGAGGCCTTAGTGGTCCAGTGGATAAGTCTCTGGACAGTGAAACATGAGGTAATAGCGTTTGAAACCCTGCTGTACATAACAGTCATGTTTGGCAAGACATAAATATACATTTGCAACACTCGACCTAGGTGTAGTAAGTGGGTTCCTGGTAGGATGTAATCATTGAATGAATCACTATGTAGTATATACATGTAATAATTAAATGAACTACAGCTGTAATTGTCATTCCTCCTGTTGTTCGACAAATACTCTGTCAACATTATTTCTGTGCTAACTATCCTGTACTTTACAAATTCTTAACGTTAAACTATCCTTACTAACGTTCTTTGTTTTGACCATGTTAGCTATCTCTTTATTATGTTATTTACTATGTTAAGTTAGTCATTTTAGTAGTATAAGATTTGTATATTTCTCTGTGTTGATTCCTTTTATGTGATTATATATGCTTGTACAGCGCATAGAGAAACTTATGTTTATTTTTAGCTTTATAAATATTGTATTATTATTATTAAGTGTTTATGATATATGAGCTACCGTGAACCTTTTTTAATGTATATCATATTTTTTATGAAAATATGATAGTCTTGGCAGACAAAGGAACAGTATAATAAAGAGGTTCTTTCATGTACAGTGTATGATACAAAATTATAGCTTGAGCTGAAAATATGTTCTGTACAAAGATTTACCTAGATTGCAGCGCAACCGCTTAGAATTTTGAAGTATTGATTCATGACTCTTTTCCCTCAAGTCTTACGCACATTTTGAAACCATTTTCGTTGAAATCGGATATACGTGTAAGGTGTTATGTAACAATAAGTATGCGCATGTCATCAAAAGTGCTATAATTGCATATATTCATGTACAAGCAGAAATGTGAATACAGTTTTAGATGTATTTCTTCCTAAGTGGTAGATATGAAGTGATATCAAATTGCTCTTATATGTTTCCCAAAGTAACTTGATGTATTCCAGAACAAAAGAATACATTATAAATAAAACAATAGATATAATAAGAAATAAAAAAACAAGAAAATAAATATTTGAAAATCGCATCAAATTTGCATAAATTATCATTAGTAATTACATCAAAATAAATATTTTTTGTTAGAAAAGAGGTTTTATATGAATAATGAGTTTCAACATTCAAAAAGTGGAGTCTGACAATTTTTGTAATGATTCTAGTTTCCTGTATATTTCCAAATTTGATATTCATGAATGCGTAATTTGCGTATTCATAATTTATGCAAATTAACCTATGTATTTTCAAATATCATAAAAATAATGAAACTTCGTGAATTTTAGATGAAGGAAACATTTATTCAATACATTTTCAAGATTCTTCACAAATATGTAGTTTTCTGTTAAATGCATAAAATTAGCATTTTGCATAATTAATTAAGCTTTAACGACAGAAATGTGCATATTATGAAAAAACTAATTATACCATCTTGTTCCTTACGTAAATATCTACAAACATGCACGTTTTTGTGTTCATCAGACATTCAATGGCAGAGATCATGGGGGGGGCCTCCCAACCCCCCCCCCCCCCCAAGTCAGGGAAGTTCTCAAAATAGCCCAGTACAGTAAGGGTAAAAGGTTCTGATAAAGTATTTTGGTTTTTAATGGAGATTATATTAAACATGTTTTGGGGATAGGGATTGCACTCACTGATTTCTTAATGTAAAACCCTGCACCAAAAAGTAGACGTATCACTAAACCTTAGCTCAATCCTTTTTGCAGCCCTTATTCAAATGTGATTTATTTATCTAAATTAAGCCCAGAGCAATTGTCACCTGAGCATAGCCATACTAATACATGTATATTGGAGAAACCAGTTAAATTTTACAGTCACTTGATACAAACATGTATTCTGGTAATGTTGTTGTATTAATCACCGTTTGTATACATGTAGGTCCAAACTCTCTCGCTTAAGGATGTTAGGTGTCCAACATCAACCTCATCACATCACCTTGTAGAAGCTTTGTTTTCCATGCCAAACCTGACTGAACTGACACTATGGGGAAAGGATTTCCAGGAAGAGTTCTATTCTACACTGAATGCAAAGGCGTCAACCTTACAGGTATGTATGTGTGTTTGTACTTTATATCCATGCCATGATGAATACATGTACTGGTACACATGTAGCAGTGGAGATGAGTTTGAGGATTTATGATATATGAGCTACCATCAACATTTTGTTATGTGTATAATGTTTTATATACAAAATTTATAACTAATCTTGGCAGACAAAGGAACAGTATTACGAAGAGGGTCTTCCATGTACAGTGTATGATATAGAATTCATATAGTTTGAGTTGAAACTATGATGTTGTCCAAAAAAAATTCACTTGGTAATGTCCTTGTATTAATCACTGTATACATGTAGGTCCAAACTCTCGTGCCTTAGAGAAGGTATTTTAGTTTTTGATGGAAACTAACTGGAGTTGTTTAATAAACCAATTTTGTGGAAGGGGAGTGTTGGCTTGTTACTTATGCAGTACCCTAAAGCCTAGTTGATAGAAATATTTTTGTTTTTCATTTGTGTATTTTTAAGTTCAAAGCAATTCATAAGTTTTAAAAAATAGCATAATAGGTGTGAAAGCAATGTCAAAGTATACTTCAAAATCAATACTTACTAAACAAGGCTGGAGATCTAGATTACAGTCTACTTTTAAGAACATGAAGCTACATGTACACACTCTACATGTACATTCATGCATAATGTATACATTCTGTCGTGAAGGTAAAGCATTTATGCAATGTTACTGATGTGTCTAAATGATCGCCGACAAGGTGATCGTTCTTGCTTTTTTAATTTTATTCTCTGAACACAAATGCTGCTGTTTTTTTATAAAACCCAGTCATGTAAATAATATACATTCTAAAATGATGGACATCAACCATGGTTCATGTAGAGGCCTTTATGGTGGTCCAGTAGATAAGTCTGTGGACAGTGACCCACAAGGTATATAGGGTTTGAAACCCTGCTGTACGTAGCGGGGGAATGTAAATCGTCACAAAGCAATAAATTGGCTCTATATTCCATTCCAGACATTTAAGTGTTAACAGATTTTAAAAGCCTATCTTATGGCTTATTTTCATGGATCACTAAAATATTTCTTATTGGCAACAGGTAGACCCTAAAAATATAGAATCTAACTTCAGTCAAATAACTTTTGATAGATGTCGAAAAATGTCAATGCTAACAACTAGAAAATACAAACAAAAAAGATAACTTTTTAAATACAGATTTTTATGAAATGGACATTAAAGGGATCCAGTAATTTTGTCTTATATCCTTTTAAAAAATCTGTGATTTAGCTCATGATGCAATGATAATTATAAACCTTCAGGTCAGTCAGGAACCCCATGACTTTTACAAGCCGATCGCCTGTCTGATTATCAAGATAATTATGATTGAAAATCAAAATCAAATTTTGCTTTTGCCAAAAGGTTTTCATAACACTACAGTCTATTCGGGAAAACGAGTATGGTAAAACCGGTCACTCAAAGGTTTTTAATTTTTTTAGGCTTTTCTTGATCTTTTTGAAGCGCAATTTTTTAGATTTCTCAGATTTAACATTGTTAAACGATCCCTTAAAGATATAGATAGAAGACTATCTTCATGTCAATCTTGCTTTGGTTTGAACCCCGTAGCTACAGCCATCTCAAAATGAGAGGAAAAATTGTGAAAGGTGACATCATTTTCAAGCCAAGAATTGAGGTATTGCAACATAATAATATGAATATGTAAGAGCTGCCATGAGATCGCACAATGTATTTTGTGTAGGGTAGTCTCACACATAGTTCCTTATTCTCACAGCACTAGACATGGTGTCGAGCTCGTGCAGGAAATCACGTATGAGAAGTGTTAAAAAAGATATTTCAGTAAAAATGACTGGATAACAGTATACTCCAATTGAGAAATGGGATGGAAAATCCATGATGGAAAAACCCTTTCATGATTGATTATGGGTTACGCATAGAGAGCTAGAGAGGGAGAGAGATACATGTACGTACGATGTTGATAGCGATTTCAGATTGTGTTTTGAGCGCTGCAAGGTGGATTTTGGATCTTGTTCTAGTCGATTGTATACAGTAGACTGAAATCATTACTCGTGAGGAAATAAAGTTATTGGAATGTTGGAATACAACTCTAATCTAAGGTAATTTTTAATCAATTAGATCTAGTTCTTTCCTGCCAATTTTTATTTTTATTTTAACTACAATCACTGTTGGCTTGTAAGCACATTGATGGCTCGATTTCAAGATTGCGGCTTGTCTATGTCAGTGTGTGCGACCGACTCAAGTCTAGCCGCTGACGAGTGACTGTACTTTCACGCGAAGTTTAAATGTCATTTTGGACTTTTTCCAGGCAATGACATGCCTTTTCTCTCAGGCCTGTCTAATTCTGAACCTTAATTAGTGACCATGAAATTGAAGTGTTTCAAGGCTCTTACGGACGGATTAGCATAGAAGGAATTCCCAACTTTGAAGTTAAATATCTCCTATTTTATGACATTTTCTGGAATCAGCAGATGGGTGAGTTATTGTAGTTAAGATAATTGCTTTCTTTTAAAACTAGTTCTAACATTGATGAATGTGTTATTAAAATGTTGGCTTTTGGTATCAAACTCATAACCTAAGCTCAAACCTATTTGCAGCCCTGTGTCCAAATCCTATATATTTGACTAAATAAAGCCCAGAGCAATTGTCACCTGAGCATAGCCATACACATACATGTATATCCGAGCACCCAGTAATATTTGCAGTCATTCAATAAGAACATGTACTCTGGTAATGTATTTGTATGAATCACTGTTTTTATACATTCAGGTCAAAACTCTCAAGCTTCTAAAAGTCGGGTGTCCAACATCAGCCTCTTCACATCACCTAGCAGATGCTTTGTGTTCCGTGCCAAACCTGACTGAACTGTCATTAGGTAGAACGGATCTCCAGGAGGATTTCTATTCTACACTGAATGCAAAGGCATCAACATTACAGGTATGATGTATGTTAGTACTCAATATCCGTCCATGATGAATACATACACACATATAGCAATGGAGATGAGTTTAAAGGTACTATGTCCCTTTTGCAGCCAACCTCAAATGCTGTAGAACTTTGCAGGAATTATGAATATGTAGTCTAGATCTATGTCCTATCTGTGAAATTTAAACGTTAGCAGTGTCCTCATATTCAAATTATGCAAGGAAACCCGTTTACTTGCTAGACTTCACTGTAAGACACTATTGAGTGACTGACTGGCTTTTTTTCTTCTTTGGTAATAACATACATGAAAAGAGTTATGAGCATTTGTCTACATCAATAACCCACTTCTTGTGATGGCCAAGATTAAACTGATTGAATCTTTGCGCAGCATAAAACGTATGATGATTCGGTACAATTGTCTGAAAACCAAGACTATAACTTTTGGGCTCTATAGCCCTAAAGTCGATTTGACAACTAATAGTCGTTATTTTCCCACTTGAAGACATTTTCCAGCCCCACCTTTTTTAGGGAAGTTCTAAATTAGTATTATCTTTCAAATGCAGTTGGAATTTAACTTTTTCATTTTTTGGCCTGCAAATGGGACATAGTACCTTTAACCCTATTTAGCCCGGGCTATTTTGAAACTGCATAGCCCGGGGGGGGGGGGCTTCTAAGGCCCCCCCCCTATGATCTCGGCCGTGAAATGTCAAGTGAAGTGTATAGAATACTATGGTAATTTCAATTTTTTGAAAAATTCACTCATTTGCATATTTATGGTAATTTATGCAAATAAGGTCATAAAATTCACATTTTTTGCCCATAAATCAGACATTATTCATATTTAAGCATTCTTTCTCACTACATATATTTGTTAGACCATTTGGAATAATAATACAACACAAAAAATTGAAAAACCAGGGTTATTCTTTATGTTATCTATTGTTTTGATAATTTCTTATGTATTTCTTTGTTTTTTTAACTTATGTATTTTATTGTTTTTGTTGTTTTATTTTATTTCCAACTATAATTCAACTATTTTGACCCCAAAATAAACACCTAAACTATAAACAAGACCAAATAACCGATGTTTTATCTCTTTATTTGAAAAATGAGATTTCCATATGTTGTGTACACAAATCACAAAAATGAGCGATTTTCGGGCTGACATGCGAAGACAAGGACTCGTGACTTTGTAATGGAAGGTCCAATTTTCGAAAAATTTCTTTCAAAAGATGCGCAAGACTTGAAAGAAAAAAGTCACAAAATTTCAGTGCAAGATTTTCCTGCGTTAAAAAATTATCGCGAAAAATGTCGAGGGGGGCTTCTAAAGCCCCCCCCCCCCCCTCGGGCTAAATAGGGTTAAGGGTTTAGATACATGTATAATGTAACCTTCTTCTTCTTCTTGTTCTCCCTCCGCTTTTGTTGGAGATCAGCAACAGGATGTTGCAAGTAGGTGTGTCTATAGGCAGGCCAATTCATAATTATTGAGAGGAAAGAGAGGAGGTACGGTTGGTTTACATGAATCTTGTAGATAAAAATTAGTATTCAGCTCATCACATATTTGAGAAGGGAGGAGAAGGGAGCTGGGTAACAGTGTGGCTTTCGTGAATGCCTCGCCCTTGGTTGTGTCATAGAGGGGGAGATCTCTTCTGGCAGGTGTATAGTCCTCAGCTTGTTTTGGAAGTCTTGTCTGTGCATCTCCAGCTGTGTACATGACGCTACAAAGTGAACTGTGTTTTCCTCTTTATGACAAAGCTGGCAGGTAGCTATTGTGACCTTTTTGATGGTTACTAATCTTGTCTGAACAAGATATGTTTGGCACAAGAGTTGAGCCCTAATGACCACACCTTGTCGGAGGAATTGTAGCGAGGATACAAGCAGGTGGGGTTTGGGATCTTCATATTTTTCCAAAGTGAAAGTGTTGTTTTCACTTGGATTGCCTCAAGTGTGTTATAATTCACTATTTCTCCCACTGCTGCTTTTACTAGCTTCTTCCAATATCTGTATGGGATTGGTTGCAGTGTGAGTGAATGGAGATCTGCCAGTTTGTATTTACTGAGGATGGTTTGCCAGGCTTTGATGGAAGTGGTTTGCTTGAATAGAGCATGGAGAAATGTTCTGTACTCAAAGCGATCATGGGGGAGATCAAGCAGTTGTCCTATCAGAAGGAGCTTCTCAAGGTCCACTTGTGCACTCAGAGGTATGAGTCCGGTCAGGAGGTATACAGATTCGTCAGCCGCTGCTTTGAGAGAACAAGAATCTGTTTGAAGATTTGCTGCTGTGCCTGGTTGAGTCTTTTAGACATCCCCTTTGTGAGGTTTGTGACAGCTGCTCCATACTGCCTGCGAGGAGCCCAGTATAACCTCCATAGAGCAGCACTATGCTGTGGAAGTAGTCCTCTAGTGTATGCCCCAGCTCCAGTAAGTGCATAGAATGTTTTCAGTCCTTTTGAGATCATGTCCACTGTTGGGTCTCTCCTTATGCTAGATTTTGTGATGCCAAGGTGAGGATGCAGTAGGGCAGTCTGCACTGGGTCCTCTCCAAGATGCCAAGAAGGTTGTTGGGCAGCATGTTTGCCTTTGTTGAATACGATAATACAGCTTTTAGATGGATTAATTCTGTATCTCCATTCTTTTGTATAGCTGTCGGTTGCATCTAGCATAATTTGCAGTTCGCTAGGAAATGAGCTGATGAGAGCTACTTCGTCTGCTAGTACAACAAGACCAGAGTAATGACCCAGCAGGTTGCATCCCAGTTTCTTGCTTTGCAGGAGTTTGATGAGACCATCAATGAAGGTGGTATAAAGGAGTGGGGACAGAACTCCACCTTGCCTAATTCCTTGGAGGATAGGGAACGGCTCACTCACTTTCCCATCCCATAGGGCCTGGCTGCGTAGATCTTGGTAAAGTGAGTCGACCATGCTGAGTTGTATCGGATGAATGTTTGTGGCTCTCAGCTTCTGGAAGAGCCCCTTGTGCCACACCTTGTCAAAGGCCTTCTCAGCATCGAGAAGGGCAACATAGGTGTGTTTCTTGCTGGTAGTGTTGAGCTCTATTGTAAGATCAAGACAGCAAGAGGTGAGCATGGAAGAGTGCCGTTTTTGAAATCCAAACTGGAGCTCATCTGGAATGTCACTCTGAAGAAGGGATCTCTCAATATGTGGTTTGAGAACCAGTTCCAGTAACTTACATAGGGTTGATATCAAGGTTATCCCTCTATAATTGTTGGGGTTTCTAGGATGTTTGCCCTTCCCTTTATGTAAAGGCAGCACAAGGCCATCCTTTAGACTCTGTGAAGTGTATGAGGCTGTCAAGAAGGCATTGAATATCAGAAGTATCAGTTTTCTAGCAGTGTCACCTAGGTATTGGATGTGCTCGGAACTGATGTTATCAGGACCGCCTCCTTTGCCTTTCTTGAGGTTAAGCAGCTGCTGCGTTCAGCTCCTGGGAGGTGATAAGGGCTGTTTCCAACAAGGATGGGATGCTAGCCTTGTTTGGTTGACAGATAGCAGTCTTGATTATTTGTTGATGGTACAGCCAAGTCTGTGAAGTAGCATTTCCATCCTTCAGAATCATCAGCTCCCTGGTATGGTTGGCCTTTGTATTCCAGAATTTCTTTTTGAGACTTTGTGCCTTGGTTTGCTCGTTGTCTTTTTATCAGGCTGTGAAAGAGTCTGGAATCTGCTGTTGATGCAGTTTTGATGCTTGACAGGAGTTGTCGGTGCTCTTCTGCTTGTGACTGCCTGAGTTTTCTCCTGAATTCTTTCGAGTCGTAGGTAGTTGTCATGTAGCGATACTCCCATAGGTTTCCCAACATTTTCCAAGCATTTCCATACTTGTGCTGCATCTCGATGTGATTCCGCAACTTGTACGGTCCATTCCGGTTTACCATGTCCCTTCCGACTTGGTTTACTGTGAGGAAGCTTTTGGGATTGTTGGAGCATTGCCTCGATGTGTATACTTTTTTCATTTGAAAATATATAATAGTCTAAAGCTATGGTCACAAATCAGAGCAGCGACCGACCGATCAGTAGCCTGCTCGGTCGCTGCTGGAAATTAGGCATCGCCCAGCGATTTTTGGAGAAGTCGAGCAGGCTGTAGAGCCCTAGCGATGCCTGGGCGGTGACCTGTCGATTTCCCGTCGGTCGCCGGTCGATTTGAGGTCAAAACTTGGCGAAATCGCGGAGCTTTTTTGAGCGGTGTCCCCGCATTGACCGACCGGTGACCCTTCGATTGCCAGGCGGTCTCCCACCAGCCACCGGCTGATTTTAAAGAAATTGCCCGGCCGGTGATCACCGGGGCTCCAAAATACGCGGCGAACGGTCAGCGATTTAGGTCAAAAATCGAAGCCGCAAGGTCAAAGGCTGCCGACCGATTTTGGACTCACCGCCCAGTGACTGACTGATCTCCCAGCAGCGGTGACCGGGCGGTGACTGCTCGACAGCCTTTGACCTAGGCGCTTAGATTTTTGACCTAAATCGCTCGAGGGTGAACGCTCGGTTAGGTTGGCGCCCGGGCGGCGACTGCCCGGTCGCCGAGCGTAGTCTTGGCGACGAGTGAAAGTGAGCAGGCGCCGCCCGAATTTTAACTCCGCTCTAAAACTTCAGCAGCGACCGAGCGATGCCCTAAAAACGAGCGGTGCCTGGGCGGCCGCCACTCGGTGGCCGGGCAAAATTGGCTAAAAACTCGCCGCTCGGCCGCCGAGCAGGCTACTTTTGGGTAATGTGACCATAGCATTAGCAAACAAAATAACATTATTATAAAGAGGGTCGTTTATGTACAGTGCATGATACATAATTCATAAAGCTTGAGTTGAAAATATGATGTTCTGCAAAAGAACTTGAGTTCACTTATAAAGGTTTGCCTTAGAAAATTTATTTTAGTTTAGGATGGAGACTCACTAGAGTTGTTTAATTCACCAAATTTTGTGGATGGGGAGTGTTGGGTTGTTACTTATGCAATAATAAAATTTCATTATAAAAAATGATTACTGAAGTTCCCTGAAGCCTATTTGATGCAAATATTTTTGTTTTTAATTTGTATATTTTTAAGTTCAAAGCAATTCATAAGGTATTGAAATGTCATGATGGGTCTGAAAGCAGTATCAAAGTATACTTTCGAGTCAATGCTTACGTAACAAGGATGTAGATATAGATTACAGTGTGCCTTTAGGCACACTCATTCAGCTACAAGTACACACTCTACATGTACATTCAAGCAAATGCATACCTTCTGTCGTGAAGGTATAGCATTTATGTAATGTCACTGATGTGTCTAAACATTAGACAACGTGATTGTTCTTGCATTGTTTATATGATGCTCCAAACACAGGAGCTGCTTTATTTAATAAATCCAGTCATATGAATAATATACATTATAAAATGATGGACATCAACCATGGTTCATTTAGAGGCCTTTATGGTGGTCCAGTAGATAAGTCTCTGGACAGTGACCCACAAGGTATATAGGGTTTGAAACCCTGCAGTATGTAGCGCTAATGTTTGGCATGACATTAATCTACATTTGCATCACTCGACCTAGGTGTAGTAAGTGTATTCCTGTCAGGATGTATTCCTTGAACGCATAACTGGTATGAAGTAATTAAATGCACTAGGCTGTAATTGTCAGTCCTCCTGTTGTTCGACACATTCTCCGTCAACATCATTTTGGTGCTACCTATCCTGCACCAAACATATTCTTAACTTTTATCATGCACCAAAGAGTATGCCTATCACTAAAAAACCTAAGCTCAAATGTATTTGCAGCCCTTTGTCCGAATCCTATATACTTGACTAAATTATGAAGCCCGGAGCATTTGTCACCTGAGCTTAGCCATACACATACATGTATATCCGAGCACCCACTTATATTTGCAATCATTCAATGAAAATATGTACTCAGATAGTGTACTTGTATGAATCACTGCTTGTATACATGTAGATCCAAACTCTCCGGCTTGGAGATGTTAGATGTCCAACATCAGCCTCTGCACACTACCTAGTAGATGCTTTGTGTTCCATGCCAAACCTGACTAACCTGACATTAGTTAGAAAGGATTTCCAGGAGGTTGTCTATGGTAATCAGGTTCGAAAGTTTACAATATTACAGGTATGTTTGTACTCTATATCCTTGCCATGATGAATACATGTACACATATAGCAACGGAGATGAGTACTTTAAGGGTTTATGATACATGTATTGTATGTATTGTATTTATTAAACTTCATTGATGTACATCAATATTCTGTTTATAAACATATAATCACTTTACAATGTAATGTAACAATCAATATTTTGTTTGGGAACATATACATCATATAATTCAATTTACAATATAATGTAACATATCAATATTCTGTAAACATATATACCGTATAAATCAATTTACAATGCAGTGTTTATGTATATGAGCTACCGTTAACATTTTTAAAATGTGTATTATGTTTCATATGACAATATATATTATTCTTAGCAGACAAAGGAGCAGTATTATAAAAAGGGTCTTTCAAGTGCAGTGTAAGATATATAATTAATATAGCTTGAGTTGAAAATATGATGTACTGCAAAAGATTTCACCTTCAATGTTCCGACAAAGTATTTTGGTTTTTGATTGAGACAAAGGATTGCTTCTAAAAACCCTCTCCCCCCTCCCCCCCCCCCCCGAGGGCTAGGTAGGGTTAACATGATCCTGTACCAAAAACTAGGCCTAACCCTAACACTTAAGCTCACACCTATTTGCAGCCCTTTTCCAAATCCTATATATTTGAGTAAATAGAGCCCAGAGCATTTGTCACCTCGCTGAGCATAGCCATACACATACAAGTATATTGGAGCACCCAGTTGTATTTGCAGTCATTCATTGAGAACATGTACTCTGGTAATTTACTTGTATGAATCACTGTTTGTATACATGTAGTGTAAAACCTGCTGGTTTTGGAACATCATGTGTCCGACATCAACCTCTTCACCTTTTCATCGCCTAGTAGATGTTGTGTGTTCCATACTGAACCAAACAGACCTGAGACTAGTTGGAAAGGATTTTGAGGATGAGTTCTATTCTACACTGAAAGCAAAGGCGTGCTTAAAGGCATGTATTTGTGATTGAATACATGTACACATATGGCAATGGAGATGAGTTTAAGGATTTATGAAATATGAGCTACCGTCAACATTTTTTTTAATGTACATGGTATATAATGTTTTATATGAAAATATAAGTACAAAGGAACAGTACTATATAGAAGGTCTTTAATGTGCAGTGTATGGTACAGAATCTATATACATGTAGCTTGGTTAAAAATATGATGTTCTGCCAAAAAAATTACCTTTGAAGGAACGGATATAGTATTTAGTTTTTTGATAGAGACTAGCTGGATTTGTTTAATTAAACACGTTTCGGGGATGGGGAGTGCACTAACTGATTTCTTAATGTAACCCTGCACGAAAAAACTAGACCAGAGAATTTGTCACCAGAGCATAGCCATAACTGTACATGTATCTTGGAGCACCTAGTTTAAATACTTGCAGCCATTCAATTAGAATGTTTACTATGGTAATGTACTCGTAACTGAAACTGGTGGGAAGGGAGGGAGGGAGCCGAGGGGTATCAGCGTAAAGTTTTGTTGAAATATGGACAGGTTCAACGTAGCTTTTTTGTATGTGTGAATATTTGATGGGGGGTGTATTTTTGATGGGGGGCATATATGTAGGAGGTGTCAGCATAAAAAGGATACTAAGTATATATGCCAGAGAGAGTACTGACCTGGTATGTACATGTATGGTACAGTATTTCAGCCAGACTGGAATAGAGGAAAATTACATGAATCACTATCACCAATCTTGCTCACATGTTTCTTTTCAGGGATGTTTTCCTCAAATCAGCAAAAGAAATTTCATATTCAATGGAGTTTCCCAAGCAGATTTTGATTCATTCCGGGTGAGGCTGAATGGCTGTCAAATGTAAGTGAACTAAACTTAATGAATTACAAATTAATTTTATTACTATACAACTCACTTTTAAATTTTAATCAAACGATTGGTCAAACGCAGTCACGTGTGATTCACTTCAGTAGCGTAATGAGCAAAAACTTTAGGGGGGTCAGAACAAAATCTGCATCACCACCAAGGAGCATAATGCAGTAGCCACGCATCGTCTTTCAAAATAGGGGGCGGGACAACAAAAAAAAAGGGCACTTTATGGAAAAAAAGGGGCACCTACAAAGGGAAACATTAAAAAAACATACACTATTTTTTAGACATCTGTATATACCCCTACCTCTTTATGATTGTGATTACACTACCAGGGATAATATAAATATTTGGTTCTTTCTTTATGTGGTACAAAATACTGCTTAATTAAGCAACATACTTTGCAGTCGGGTGTGATGGTCTGAATATTAATTTTCTAAACGTGCAAAGCGAGAATGCAAAAATTTGAAGATTTGTGAGGTCCCAGTGCGAAAAATTACATATTATAAAGAAGACAAATGACAAACCCTGATTGGTGTATGCCACAAATATGTTTAAATAAACCCTGATGAGTATTAAGCATAATTTAATGAAGAAAGACTGAATAGTTCTTTTATAAATAACATAATTATAACATCTATTATGCAAGCGAGCATAGTGAGCAAGCTCTATGGAAAATTAAAGAAAAAGGAGCTCTAAGTCGCCTTGAATTAGGGGTGCATGTTATGGAGAAAGGAAAAGTAGGCACTTATCAAAAGGGGAAAAGGTCAGTTATTAGAAAAGAAAAGGGGCACTTGTCCAATGTAAAAAGGGAAAAAGTGGGGGCAAAGTGCCCCCCCCCCCCCTGGGAGTGCCACCTCTGGCATAATGGGCTACAGTGAGAGAAAAAAAACCCGGTAAATCATGTAATTACAGCAAAATGTGTAAATCCCATGTATCGAATTAGAAATAAAACACGTTTGAATTTTATTTGGGGGGTCAACTGCTCCCCAAGCCAGCAAAACTGAAGAAACAACATAATTTTACATTTGATTGGATTGTCTGTCACTTCATATATTACAGGCCCAGGTCCTATCACCAAAACATATATTTTATCTTCTTTCCTAAACAACAATTCAGTAAGGATACTTTTGCCTCAGATATGAATGACATGTTAAATTATCTCTCGGACGATGAGGATGGCGTCTCGGACGAGGAGGATCACGTCTCAGACGAGGAGGATCACGTCTCAGACGAGGAGGGTCACGTCTCAGACGAGGAAGATGAGCTAAGTAGTACATCGCAGCCACACAATGGCAGTGTACAACCATCCAGATCGCACAGAAGCATTAGGTGCTGCTCGATTGTATAGAACTGTCTCCAAGACGGTTGTACGACGCTTGCTCCCGCAACACTAGTTCGGCGTCCGCTTCCTACACTAACCAAAATTCTAACTTCAACCTCAGACCTTACATATTACTGTGATGGTAAAGTGAAATATTATAACACTAGTAATGAGACAGCATACCGGTATTTAATGTATTTCAGAGATATGCTGATCATTACCACATAGCAATGTGATATTCATAAACATAAAATATATCATATTATGTGTACATCACAGTAACCTAAACACAAGTACCTTAACTGGAAATAAATTGCAAACCTAACCATATATACAGTATTTCATGAAGTAAAGCCTTGACCCTACACGACGACTTTTGTGACAAGCCTTTTTTACCTTCCACAATCATGCATAATTTCATAGTGACATCACTTGTTCAAACAAAAATACAAGAATAGCTCATACCTGAGCAAAAATTAATTATATACCGCGATCAAATTGTAAAATTGTTTGACATGACAGACTATGAATTCAAACATAAAATCAATAAAATAAAATTGACAAAATAAAAATTTAAAGCAAGATTTTTCATGGATTTATTTTCTCTTAGATTTGTTTTTAGCAGCATAACATCTAAAATCATCCAGAATTTCAGAGTGACATCATTTGGTAAAAATGAAAATACAAGAAAAGATTATACCTGAGTAAAAATTAATCATATACCACATTCTATTAATTGTTTGATTAATTTATCTGGTAAAAGATGAACATAATAAAACATAAACATAATAAAAAAACATTTCATAAATAAAACCAATTTGTCCATAAATTTCTTTTCTCTTAGATTTGTTCTAGCAATACACTTTTCCATTTCATACTAAAATGTTATACCATAGCTGACAAAATATTGTCAAACAACAGTAAACTGTTTTTTCCACTTGGCTAAAAAAAAAAAATTCTTATCAACGTGACGAGCATCTGGTCAACGAGTTGTGTTACTTTATATCCCAAGGTATAGCGCCCGATTATTAGTAATTCAGATAAATATAGATGTGAAGGATGACCTACTGGAGTCTATTATTTTTGTCTGCACTCATAATAGTAACTTGCAAAAATGAATACAGAGCCATAATCAGACATTTGAGATCTAGGCCCTGTTTCATGAAACTTGTTATCAATAACAAGTTGCAATACCGTGGGTAACTGTTATAAGCTACTGAAATCATTGCATTTGAATGGCTGAGAGCCAATTTATCTTATGTAACACTTGTTATTGATGGCAAGTTTTATGAAACGGGACCCAGAGTTACTTTGAGCTTATTAGTCTGGAAATGCGATTACGTTACGAGGGCCCTCCTCTTTCATTAAAAGTTGCAATGTCAAGCACAACTCAAAAAGTAAACGCAATTACTAAATACAGGATCCTGATTGGTTGAAAATGTAATTTTAATTTCAACTTTTTGTGGAAGAGGCCCCAGAATGCAATTTTGACTATGAGGTTATTTTATAGTGTGATTGTAATTTTGTTAATTAGTTACAGTACCGTGTGGTAGTTAATGGTATGCATTCTGTACAGGTTCACACAAGTTGAGTATAAACAGTCGGGCCCCAAAAGTTTACATGCACCTGGAAGAAATCTATTTTACTCAGAATTTCTCAACTGCACTCATTCCTATCAGGAGTCACTTGTCTATGAGTGATTAGTGATGAATAATCTATATAAATATATAGAAACAGAGACCATATTTGTCTATCTTCCTGAAGTGAAAATTTCATAGGAATATGTGAAATTGTGATAATGTATATATATCGGGCCCAATGTACATGTATGTACATCTACAATTCAGGGATTATTCCAGTGCTTGATAACGTTTTTGTTTTACTTTGTCTTCTTCCATTTTAACTATCAGTCGATGTGTACCAAGTTTTGTATGCCTTTTGCTTTGTATATACTATAAACATAATTTTCTATCTTCCTGAAGTAAAAAGTGGACAGAAATGAGTGAAGTTGTGATAATGTATATATTGGGCCCAACTGTACATGTATGTGAATCTACAATTCAGGGATTATTCCATACTTGATAATGTTTTGTGTCTTTCTTTGTGTTCTTCCATGTTAATATCAGTAGATGTGTACCAAGTTCTGTGTGCCTTATGCTAAAGGCCTGCATGCATGAATCAAAGTGGTCATTGATATTAGCCTTTATGCCAAGAGCTACTTGTATAGGAGGGATATATGCATTGAAATCCATGAATCGCCATTTCAAATTCACCATTTTTAAATACAAACTGGCATACCAGTAGAAAGACATACTCTCTATCTGTGTATCAATCAATATTTTTTGAAGGTTCATGATTTTTATGAGAAGAAATGTAGCAATAAAAGAATGTTTTCAATTTCGAGAAGAAAATCTGATCACTGTAGTCCAAATCAGATGATCTGATAGTTTCCAAGTTTACAGCCTTGTATTCATGATATGCAAAGAATATCAAATTAAATAAAACTGACCGTTCATTACATCTGAAATATTTTCATAACAATCATGTATGTGAATATCATGTTTATGTGTACTGAATAAGTGCCAACAAATTAAAATATTTCTTGTATTTGTTATGCCAAGTCTGGATTCATGATTTATTTGTAAGGTTTGAATCCAGAGAGAGGGGAGGGAGATAAGGGGCATGGAAGTGGGATGTAGAGGGAGGGAAGAGAGTGAGGGGAGGACCAAGGGAGGTAGAGAGAGAGAGAGAGAGAGAGATGATGGTGGAAATGGGGGATGTTTAGATGTGTACGAAGAGAAAAAGGGGGCGTAACTGTATAGAGTAGCGAAGTGTGACGTCATAAAAAAAATCTAATTTTAGAATTTCTCTTTTTTTTTCTTCAATTTCCGAAAGAGCATCAAAAATAATGTCCAAATGTTGAAAGCCAATTGAATATGTTAAGTATTGTCTGAGATATGACCATCTGAATAAATATACTCCCCATAGGAGCTCAGTATTATATGCTCTGGCTCCTACACTAACCACTGGGAGCCAGAGCATATAACACTGAGTTCCCATAGGACATATATTTATTCAGATGGTCATATCTCAGCCAATACTTAACATATTCAATTGGTTTTCAACATTTGGACATTATTTTTGATGCTCTTTCTGAAAATGAAGAAAAAATTGAGAAATTCTAAAAATAGATTTTTATGACGTCACAGCTTCAGTACTGTATACAGTGAGCAAGAGAATAGAAATAAAATATTTAGAGCATATGATATGAGAGGTGGCAAAGTAGAGATGGGAAATAGATAGCAAGTATATACCAGTATTTGATTTGTAGTATTATATCTTAGACTGTAACCATGTATATATAATAAATAAATCCTCTGATGAGGCAAAGAAAGAAAAAAAAGTATATACCAGTAAGAGGGAGGAAGGAGAGAAGATTGTTTAAATCTAGGAGCATGTGAGAGTGGGTGGGGGGGGGGGGGGGGGGAGGCTGAAGAGATGTGGAGGTGGATAGCTAAATAGAAAAGGGGACAAGCTCAAAAGAGAGATTTAGAGCATATTAGAGGTAGGGTGTAGAGATGAATAGCCAAACGGGTATTCTGACAAATCTATTTTAACCAAAAAGATAACATAAAAGTAAACATAGAAAACAACATTGGTCTAGAGGTCTTTTTAATTATTATGCACTGATCAATTCAATTACACGATACACGAATTGATAATAATATACTACAGAGAGGTGTATAAGGGTATGTCAACTTTGGGACCAAAAATTGAAATTAACAAAGAGGTTAACACACTGGCGGTGCAATTGTATTGTGAAATCAAACAAACATAGATGATAGTTGATCCGACTCATTACCAAAGCAAGTAAATAAGAATAAGTTTGTACCATGGAGTTTTGGGAGCAATATTATTTCGTGAAAATAGTTAAATATATATTAGGCCGAAGCCCTCTTGCATTTAAAGTTGCGTTTAAAGGCATCAAATAACCACCCCCCCCCCCCCCAAAAAAAAAAAAAAAAAAAAAAAAAAATCATATATATTAAAAGCATATATATTAAAATGAAAGACCCATGCGCAATCCGATCACTTTAAAATCAAGCTGCGTTTCATTTTAGACTTGTATTTTAAACTACTTGAAACTACACTTTCGAATAGGTTTTAGTCCCCGGATTTGAGTCATAATTCAATGCATCTTTGGCATGGCATGCCGCACCAAGTAAGCACGCCCTCTCGTGTTCGATGAAGGTGAAACAGGAGCATGTAGCTTCAGTGAGGCACTGTTTGGCGCATCTAGTGAGAGATGATGCTGTGTATGACGTAAGCACGTAAGCCTCGTTGAGCACCGAGTTAGCAGCGAGAAGTTTGATGGACATTGATCTCCTGTGGGCTGTAGTACAAGTAAGGATGCATACACACATGGATTAAAAGTGGAGCTGATGAAATTGGAGATTCCACATTTAGTCACATCATATTAAAGTTGAGATTAAAGATATAGACTAGTACCCTCCCATGCCATAAGTATTGCAACATGATGAAATTCGTTAAATTTGTGGTTAAATTTGTGTAGATGGGAACATTGATAACGCCAAATATCGAGATATTCTGGACGCCCACTTGTTTCCATCCATTGCTAACATCTTTGGCAACGCGCAACACCCGTTCGTCTTCCAGGATGACAACGCACCGGCACACAGGGCAGCCAGGATGGACCAATGGTATGACGAAACTGGCGTCAACAGGGTGCAGTGGCCGGCGCAATCACCAGATGCTAACCCGATAGAGAATCTGTGGGATGACATCAAGAGAGCCAACACCAAAGACCGACCAACCACGAGGGAAGGTTTGGTCCGCTCTATCTTCAGGGCCTGGGGCAGCATCACCCAAGAAAGATTGCAAGGACTCTACGCGACGATGCCAAGAAGGATGCGCGCCATCATTAGAAGGCGAGGATATCCAACAAAATACTAGAGACTCGTGAATCTTACATGAAAAATGACTATTGATATATCAATAAAATGTGCCTGATAGTATGATAAAAAATGATGCACTACATATTCATTAAAACAGCACTCATTTTCATGTAATTATTTGTCTCCTGTGTAATGTGTGTGTCTATGTTGCAATACTTATGGCATGGGAGGGTAGTAGTAAAATTGTAGTACAAGGGTTTGGGTGCCAAATATCCATTCAATACTGTTTAATATTGCCTTCAGAGGTTTAGATGGCAATACTTCAACTTAAATTCGGCAAAAAAGCAGAAATATATGCCCAAAATAATGTTCAATGTCGAAGTACATTCGCGATATTTATCCAGGCTGGATCGATATGCTAATTTACATATATATCAATTAGTAAAGGCGGCAAAATTTGTATCATCACGTATTAGTAAAACATATTCTTTCGCATGATTGGTAATAAGAGCTTCCATTTCATGTTTTGAGAGGGGGCGTTTCCAAAACTGATCTATACCATTAATCACAGAAATTATCATTGCAGCACACGATGCATTTTTTCTCTCGCGTGTTTTATTACCTGTGATCATACCCAGGCTATTTTATTCCATAAGCAAGTTATCAAAAGCAGTGTGTGCAATTTTTATGTTGCATTCACGTTGTAAACGAAGTCACCCTCGCACCAGACACTGACAGTGACACGTACCGCCCTACGTCGTACCAAGGAACTCTTCATGGTCATACACATGATTTCTCGTGTGCAACAAGCTTTCGACATCTTTAGTTCCCAATCATGGTGATTATATTCAATAGAAGATCCAGACATTGTGGACGGTTTCTGGGGACTAAGGATGTTTGCTAATAGAAGGGGATACAGTTGCATCAAAAGCGATCTAACCATGCCACTTATCCTTCCCATAAATGTGAATCCCCTAAAAGTGTTTCCTCCTTAAATGTGTAATTTCTGCCAAACGTAAATTCGTTAAATTAGAAAAGAGATAAGCAGGTAGATCGGGGTCGCGACTGGTCTTGAAGTTACAGAACTATGATTATTTTTCAAAGCTCACTTTCTAGTTATTCCATGCAAGATTTTTAAATAACATTGTAAGGGAATTTACCATGATCTGACATCGACTGCGCAGTGGTCACTGGTCCGTCATCGGTTGGAGCTTGCTCTGTTCATTAGATGAATATATAGACAACGTTATGCTTATTGCCGTGAAATACTGTTAATTTTAGTTTCCTTATATGCAATATGCTGCCAGTGCCATTAATAATTTGCCAAAATCATGGATTGAGAAAGCACACTAAAATATAACACTTTGGTGTTATCTTGAGGATTGGCATTTTTATCATAATTTACGTACGGCTCTGTGTGAATGTGTGATTCCGTGAACATATGACATTTCCATAAATGTGAACGTGTTTCGACAAATTGTGCCAAAATTTCAGTCACTAAAAAACAGTATAATTATGTTCAATATTGTTTGCAAGAACGCCCTTTTTAAGATATTCGGCGAAGGGGGCATCATGAAACTACCAGTTTAACAATATGGAGAAAAATTTAACATCAACCCCAAAATGCAAGTGTACTGTAATGCCACTGCAATGAGATCAGTTTCATCAATTAGGCAACGGCAAGTGGACAGTTCGTTGGTCGCCAACGAGTTGTCGAACAACGAACTGCCCAATGGACAGAAATTATGATTTTGATGATGATGATGATGATGATAATGATGACAATAATGATACAAATAATAACAACAATGACAATGATACTGATAATATAAATTATAATAATGATAATATAAGTTATAATAATGATACTAGAAGTTATAATAACGATAATATAAATGATATTAATGACAATGATAATCATAATAATAACAGTAACAATTTGTTGCTTATTTGTTTATTTTAATTTAGCACGGTGGCATATACTTCAACCAATAGCAGTAACAAGAAGAATATTGATAGTTATAACAAATTATCTGTTCTTTCATTTATTCATGTATTTATGTATTATAACTATTAAACATTAAACAAATTATCAACGAAAGAAACGAAGATGGTTATGATGGTGATCTAAGGATAATAAATGATAAGAATAATTTGGGAACAACATATCTTAAACACTTAAGTGGTATTAACAACATCGAGTAATAAAATACAATGAATATTTACAGGGAAATCACAAAAGGAAAAATTACATTCAAAGGTTAAAAATCCGTGTCAAAATGGTTAACAAATAATTACCAGTACAATGTACTCACCCCCTTCTTTTTCACAAATGTAACGGAAAGTGCTGTCATACGTATCGTCGTACCATGCTCCGGAATCCTTTTTTAGAAAGAAAGCAATCGCTTTATCATTGAAAGCCGAAATATACGGGCCTCCAAAGTTGTTGTAGGTGAGATGTGAACCATCTAACCAGGTCACACTGGATAATCCTATCCAATACCCCTCCTCTTGGTTTGGTATGTTTCTCTCAAGAAAGTCTTGTTCCTCGTGGGACCCTATGTAGACTAGATGCCATCCAGAGTCTGTTTCGCATGATGATTTTGCTGAGGAGAAGTTGGACTTAGTCCCATGGAAACGATAGCAGGAACCACCGTATGTGATCTGATCTGACCCACAAACTACAGCAGTGACATAGGTAAGAGAGAAAGAAAATAAATCGTGATGTTTGGTATTACGCCAATACGACCGGTATGCATCTTGAACACCTCAGGTATAAAGTATACGAATTATCAACTTTTATTTTTCAGGAGTAAACAAACGCACCTTTATGAAAATTATTCGATTTAATCCAAACATAATTGCATCTGTCTTTCTTATTTTATTTTGCACTTTATCATTAACCTTTTACTGTGCCATGCAAATGATCTACCCGTACCACATTGCAATCAGCAGGAAATTAATTAAATATATACATGTGTTTAAAGAGATTTGTATTTTTTAAAGTCTTGGTCTTGCACAAATTAAAGCAATCCAGCTTTTGTTAATTGATGTCTTGAATTTCGGGCCGATCCGCACGCGTTACAAACGAGCGACTACCGTATGCAAATATCCGCTTGGGTTAGCAACAATTATTTTCATAGGACGACTATCAAAATGTACCGAATCTATTCAAAAAGGGGTCTCAACGCAATGTAAACCGGTACGGTATTTATTTTTGCTTCATTTTTGTCCATAATTATGCACAGAACTTGTACCTAGCTGGCCACGTTTGACTTAAAAACGTCGTATAAAAATGTTGAGTGAAATAGGATAAACTATCGGAATTCTCTTTTATTTTAAACCAAAACGTCTATTGAATTAAAGGCACACTACATACCTTCTTCTTTCTCGCAAATGTAATAATGCATGTTGATGCAGCTAATGTCTTCCCATCCGAAACTCCATGCCATTTGGAAACAACTTGTTCCATCGTTGAATTCATGGTTCTCAATGGGAATGTTGTTGTAAGTGGCGATTGACCCATCTAGCCAGGTCATATGTGAGAGTCCTATCCAATAATCTCCTTGGTGATCGGCCAAGAAGTCTTGTTCCTGTTGAGACTCTATGTACACCAGGTGCATTCCAAGATCCTCGCAGGAAGATTTTGACGTGCTGAAGTTGGATTGGCTCTGAGAGACGTGGTAGCAAGAACCGTCGTGTTCCGTGTACTTCCAATCATCACAGGCTGTTTGGGGGAGTGTGCGTGAGAGAGAGAGAGAGAGAGAGAGAGAAAGAGATAGAGAAGGAGAAGGGATGGAGAGAGGAGAGGGATCAAAAATATATGGTAGAGGGAGATCGCGTGCGTGTGGGTGTGTGTTTGTGTGTTTAAGAAAGAGAAGGAAAAGAATACAGAATAATCAATTAAGTGGATGGTATATTATACAGGCATCAGTTTTTCTTTTCCTCATGAAACTAAAGAAGATCATAGTTGAATTGGGAGACCTGTTAAACAGTTTTCATTGCCATGACCTTATGAGTTTTTCCCCAAAAGACCGAGTAAAATTAGCCTACAGACATAACAAGATACAAAAGTGACAAAACAAGTGTTCGATACATGGAATATTGTGAAAGGTCTTTGGGTATCAAAGTGTTCAGGACTCAAATCACAAATGGACTACCTCGGAAATATGCTGCTGGAAAAATGACAGCCATGAATAACTACTGTTAAACTGTTTTGGAGATAACTTTTTAACAAATCACATTGTTGCTCAAAATTGCTATGCAAATCATCCCCAAACCTATTGAATGTGATAGAATCTTGTAGGGGATTTAGTTCTCTTATAAGGCACCTCACTCATGGTAGTATAAGGTTCTGTTAAAAAGTAATCTTCAAAATCGTTCAACATTATTTATACATGATGCCCATTTTTCCAAATGGCCACCTAGGAATTTTCTGCAGGCAGGTCCCCTGAATACGTTGATACCAAACAACCTCTTATACAACATCCCGTGGTTTAAAAAAAAAAGGTATTTTCCGCCCTAAGTGAAAGGGTACATATATTTTTTGGACATACAACAATTTATCCAGAAAAAAGCTATCGAGCAGAAATAATTAATTGGTCACCACACGATTTACAATAAGCCGAAGGAGAAACAAATAAGAAATGTTTTGATTCAACATGTAGCTATACTGAAACTCCTATACACGTACGTGCTATATGAATTAAAGTGATATCTTGTATTTTTGATAAGCTTGTATCCATAATCGTAATTATAATTATTATGCTTGATATCGATATTAATATTGGTAGAAATATCTTTATTTCCACTCCGTCATCATCACCATCATCCTCATCATCACAATTATTATCACCATCATATTTTATCTTTGTCATCATCATCATCATCACAATAATCGTCATGATCACCCCCATCATCACCGCCGCCATCGTCATCATCACCATCATCATCCTCGTATTCGAATAATTTCGTGTCCACTCACCGCCTTGTTTTTCACAGACATACGAGAACATTGTAGAACAGCTTCTATCGTTCCATCTGGAATTATCCCATCTCTGAATCCTGAAACAAAGGCTCTTCTCATTGAAGGCACTATTTCCTCCAAAGTTACTATAGGTCAATCCTGACCCATCTAGCCAGGAGAAACCGGACAGTCCTATCCAAGAACCATCGTTTTGTTGCGTGTTATCAACCAGGAATTCTTGTTCTGGTCGAGATTCTATGTAGACAAGGTGCATTCCAAGGCTTTCACATGATGATATGGACGTGGTAAAATCGGATTCAGTTTGAGAGAAGTGATAGCATGACCCGTCGTGTTCGGTGAGATTTGAATCACATGCTACCGGGAAGGGGGGGGGGGGGGGTAGAGAAAGGATAATATAATATTTAATTATAATGAGTCGGAGTGAGATCTGTCATAACATGATTTTTCTAATAGGATTAATGAAATGCGATTCGTCTAATTTACAAACTATGCCACTTTCGCATAAATTAATATATTTTTTTCCTTTACTTCTACAACCATGATTACTATTACTATGATTTCAATACTTCTGCTAATACTACTACTGCTAATACTAATGTACTTTTGCTACTACTACTACTATTACTATTGTATTACAGTAGTGTTAATACTAAAATCTCTAATAGTAATAATACTAATACTACTAATACTACTTTATTATAGTTTCTTCCACGACATGTTATGACTTCACCTATCACGTTTTCTCATTCCAAGTACCCCTGACACAACTACCTCTACCACTGCTAATATTTGTAATATTTATTTCCAGACTATCAATTACTTCAACTTGGTAGTTTTTTATTTAGATACGAGGTCAGAGAAGAGAAAATGTTTACCATCTTGTTGATTTGTGTATGAGAAATGTCGGCTGATTAAAACGAAGAGAACGACTAATAATGGTAGCTCCATCTGTAAAATGAGCAAAGATAAGATTAAATTCAAAACAGTTTTCGAGGTAGGTAAGGCAGATTCTCACATGCGCTCCCCTTCACTATCGCTTTCCCTCTCTTTCTCTCTCTCTCTCTCTTGCTGTCTCTCTCTCTCTCCTCTTCTTTCTAAATCTCCTTAACCATCAATGATCAACAGGCTGAACACATAGCCAAAAGAGGCCGGTCACCTAGTGGCGATCTCATCAACTATTCCCCCCCCCCCTCTCTCTCTCTCTCTCTCTCTCTCCCTCTCTCTCTCTCTCCCTCTCTCTCTCTCTCTCTCCCTCTCTCTTGTGAACTCCTTAATCTTAAGTAATCACCTTTCTCTAGTCACAGCAGACCCTGGCATGTAAAACAATAATAATAATAAAACCCCGCAATTTGATATTTGTCAAAAGGTTCCTTCTTGTTCTGATAACCATTCTCTCCGTATCCTCCAAGATCGTCCGTTCTTGATGATGTGTTATGGCAAATCTGAAATACTTCCTATTACAGGTGCGCCAAAGGAGGAATACAAACGATTCTTTTACAGCAGGAGCAATGATGAAATTACATTAACAAAATATTTTGTGTAGCTCATTTTGAAGTCAGTCGCTAATGTTTGACTTTTTGCCTTTTGTATCCTGATTAATAAATAAAAGTAAAAACCTACCTCTGGGTATTTCAACTCCATGGACATCCACATCACAATCCTGCCAGGAAATGGTCAGCACTCCTCTCGTCTCAATGTACCACGATTTCAAATTAAATTTTCAACTCAAAGATCGTTCAAGAATGAAGTAAATATGCCTCGATGACGTGTGTCATGATTCCCGATCTCTGAATAATAGCATTTGGGAATGCAATATTGCGAATCTCATTTTGGCAAACATGCGTTTAATTGAGCGTCGTCTAATTAAAACTCCCTTTTTCTCACCCACTTCCTCCGTAACAAAGAAAGCGAGGTAACAGTCTTTCTGTGAGCGGCAGGCCATGAACTAAACGTACTGTAAAATGGCATAAATTAACCTCATTTTTTTAATGAGTTTCTACGCTTTGAATTGATCACGCTATCACTATGAACATGACGGACAAAGAAAGAGGACAAAATATACAGTTCCTCATTCTACCCTCAACAATTGCTGTGATAGACAAAAGAACATCCCTTCGCTGCTATTATCATGTAACAATGTGTAGAACAGGTGAATATGCATGTGACACCTGTACATGTTTACATAATAGCAGGGAACGGATGTTCCTTTGTCTACCTGAGGAACTGTATATTTTGTCCTCTTTCTTTGTCCGTCATATTCATAGTGTATGTTATGTACATGATTTATGCCTGTCGTTAGAGTTTTTTTTATAAATTTGAAGCATTCAGTATAAAAATCAATGTTTTCTTCCACACTATTCTCGTTCGAAGGTCATTAATTACGTTATTCCTGCAAGTTAAGTTCTTCAGTTGCGCAAAATAATCTAGGCAATGCATCGGCACTTAATTAGAATACTAATAGGAGACAATAGCATTATGACCGTTATGAAGTTAACAATTCGGTTGATTTCGTTACCTACCTGGACGGACACTCGTTTGCCAAACGTGCAATTTTGCATAAAACAACAGACACCAATTGACGAAAGGATTGCTTTTCGCAACAGAATGACTTTACAAAATAACAATTTCAGGTCTTGATTAGCTCCATGACAGTCCTTTTAACCCCATTATAGATTTTTGCATTGGAAACAGTTAAATCACCATGGTAATAATCGGGAGCGCCTGGAGGGTCAAATCTGACTGACATGAGCGCTATACAAGAACCCACTATTATTATTATTATTGTTATATCTATCCCATGATTAATATAATGTGAGACAGAGACTCAGAGGTAATTGAGTTTGGCATGTAACATGTATTAATAATCCGTACTTGTATAGCAAATAACACATTATGATATAACGTCCCTATGCGCTTCCTAAGAGCTTTGGAAATTATCACCCTAACTTTAGCTCTGGCAGTCGTTATCAGCGTATAGTGCATATAAAGAAATAATATCCCTCTTACCTGGATGGAGTATGGCAAATGTACATTAACGTTTTGCCAAAGAGTTGTTTAGTACATATACAAGTACACGTATTAAATCTAAGGCAATTTGCAATAACGATCATTTTGCAGTAACTTAGCATATAATGATGTCACTCGATCTCAAATGGCGTGCCAAAGACGACTGACACTATTCTTGGACAGGAAATGGTGCCGTTAGTGTAGGTAGCGTTGCCTATTGACAGTTCCAGCGACTAAAGAAGACCCACGTCATGAAACACTGTTTATTGAATACTCGAAATCATATCAGTAAACTTGAATGCGGAATTCTCCATTAAACGTTGACCAGTGCCAGGTTTTAGAAAAATTAAGAAATATGGTTGAATAGTATCAATCATGGGCGTAAATCCTTCCGTAATACCTATTGTTCAGGGGGGGGGGATGATCTATTCTTTCATCCCCCCTGAACAATAGGTATTACGTAAGGATTTACGCCCATGGTATCAATATAAGTAACGAATAGCTTCATTGCCATCTGTAACAGACAAGCTTTTGATTATAGATAAACAGATCTTTACGACATTAAAATTATATTTATCTTAAAATTTAAAACTTACAATTTTTTTTGTACAAACCATTACCAAGCAGTCGGATTGTAACTTATCCCCCTGCAATTGTAATGTTTTGGCCTTTACGTAAAATTGACTTGACATATTATATTTCTAACGTACCTTTTTTTGCTAAACAGTTTGTATAGTTTTTTAAGGATATTTTTCTATGCATACTACGATCGCAAAATAAGCAAACTAAGGCAGTTTTAAAATTCCTGTCCATGAACTATTAAAAGGTGCGAAAATTACAATAAAATATTGCAAAGCCTACTCAAAACATGGTTAACTTTTTATGGAATACACAAAGGGGTGTTAAAATTGTCCTCGAGTCAATTTGTCGAAAGTTTTTACAATCCACATATTCCACATAATTATGTCCCAAAACGAACGCCCACAAAGGCGTTATCTTTTCATTGTAGTAGGCCAGCCAAACATTTAAAAAAGGCTCTAGAAAATACACCTTTGGGGTAATGCAAGGCAGCCATGCTAAAACTCTTGCAAAATTACTATAAAGGAATAAAATACAGATAATGCCACGCGCATTTTGGGCTCAAAACATGAAATGATGTCAACCAAGGGTGTCGATTTGTATCCGTGGTTGGGGGGGGGGGGGGGGTGATAGGTGCCAAAATATTTTCGGCAATGGATCAAAGCAACCAAAGTGGTAGAAGCGTGTGGCAAGTTGCACCCCTCACAAGCGCGTAGCCAGGATTTAATTTTAGGGGGGCGGTAGTGAGCACGCGAAGCGCGGTTCCTAGGGGGTTGGGTGCAGGGAGGTGGTTCCCCCCCCCCGCGCAAAGCGCGGAAGCTTTGACGTTTCACTAAATTATTAGAGAAAGAAGACGATTCGTTGGACCGTTCTCGACTCTTAATCCTTGTTTGAATCAAATTCCCCTACCTCCGCGCGTAGCGCGGTAGCTCTGACGTCTCATTAGATTATTAAAGAAAGAAGACGATTCTATGTAACATTCCCGACTCTTAATCCTTGTTTGAATCAAGTTCCCCTTCCCCCGCGCGTAGCGCGGAAGCTCTGACGTTTCATTAGATTATTAAAGATAGAAGACGATTAGATGTACCATTCTAGACTCTTAATCCTTGTTTGAATCAAGTTCCCTTTCCCCCGCGCGTATTGCGGAAGCTCTGACGTTTCATTAGATTATTAAAGAAAGAAGACGATTCTATGTACCATTCTCGACTCTTAATCCTCGTTTGAATCAAGTTCCCCTTCCCCCGCGCGTATCGCGGAAGCTTTCACATGTTATTACATTATTAGAGAAAGAAGACGATTTGTTGTATCGTGTCCTTCATGAATTCAGTTCCCCCCCTACCGCGCAAAGCGCGGAAGCTTTAATGTTTCAATAAATTATTACTCTTAATCCTTGTCTGTATTCATTTTCGCCCATTCCGCGCGTAGCGCGGAAGCTTTCCCGTTTCACTAAATTATTAGTAAAAGAAGACGATTAGTTGTATCGTGTACTTTGACGTTTCATTTGATTATTACTCTTAATCCACGGCTGAATTCAGTTGCCCCCCTAACAGCTTTGCCCTGTTCGCTAAATTATAAGAAAGAAGACGATTCGTTGTACTGTTCTCTGTATTAATCCTTGTCTGAATTCAGTTTCCCCACTGAAAATAAGTTGTGACATAATAATCTTTCTCCAAAAATGAAAAATGTTTTAGGAAATATCAGGAAATAAAATGAGTGAAAAAAATAGAAATAAAGATACATTGACGTGAATTTTTAAAAGGGTGCACGGAAACAACATAACAACTAGTGAACTATTTTATAAGTCATACTAATGTCCGAAAATCTTTCTCCTTGTCTCCGATCTCATCACGAAATCGTTACAGAGTTCATCTATGTTTACACTGTCCAGGATTGTCTGATGTGCATTGCAGATTGCTACTTTTGTGCTTCGCGCTTAACATTTAGCTCGTTGCTTTTGATGCTGCGTCTTTGCATTTGGCGCACTGCATTTCTATGATGCTGTTGATTGAACAAATTGAATAAATTCATCAATTCCTGATGAAGCCGTATGAGCGAGAATTCAATTTATTCTTGTCTCATATACGATTGTCTTATTTACTTCGTATATATGTATGTATTATGAAAATGAGATAGCAAAATGTGTTTATTGATGGTCATCTTGCGAGTAATAACCATTAACTACTCTCATCGGACTCTCATCATTAATTTTTCTCTTCATTTTTTTAAATTTTTGTATGGTGAATTATTGGGGGGATATATCCCCCCCACCCCCCCCCCCCCGGGATCGACACCCATGATGTCAACGATTATTATTTGTAACTTTTGACCAAATAATTATGTATTATATGGTAAAAAACTTTAAGTTGATATGATTTTGATCATTGTTTGAAGTAATACACCTGTTTAACATACCTTTGCAATAAAACATGAAGTGTTATTTACTCAGAATACAGGGTTATTAAAACTAATTATATTTCAAACACCATAAATCTGTTAATTGAAACATTTTTTTAAAATTAAACATACTATCATATGTGTTGTCATGCCACACACAGAAAATAATTCAGACTATGTGATGAATAAGTCATTTTGTTTTCCCAAATTTATTGATATCTTTTTGCAGGATGTGTATATTTGAGTGGAAACACCGTGCACATAACCCGTACATGGCGATTCCTACATTATTAGCAGTGTTAGTCCATGGGCCAAAACCCGATTTCATCATCATCATTATCATCATTATATCATCATTATCATCATCATCATTAGCATCATTATATCATTACCACCATCATCATTACTATCATTATATCATCATTATCATCATCACCATTACTATCATCATTATATCATCGTCATCATCATCATCATTACTATCATTATATCATTATTATCATCATCATCATTACTATCATTATATCATTATTATCATCATCATTTATATCATCATCATCATCACCATTATCATCATCATCATCATCATTATATCATCATTATCATCATCATCATTATATCATCATCATCATTACCATCATCATCATTATATCATCGTTATCATCATCATCGTTACTATCATTATATCATTAGATCATCATTATCATCATCATCATTACTATCATTATATCATTATTATCATCATCATCATTATATCATTATTATCATCATCATTTATATCATCATCATCATCACCATTATCATCATCATCATCATCATTATATCATCATTATCATCATCATCATTATATCATCATCATCATTACCATCATCATCATTATATCATCATTATCATCATCATCATTAAATCATCATTATCATCATCATTATTACTATCACTATATCATCATTATATCATCATCATCATCATTATGTCATCACTATCATCATTATCATTTCCATCATTATATCATCATTATCATCATCATCATCATCACCATTATCATCATCATCATCATCATTATATCATCATTATCATCATCATCATTATATCATCATCATCATTACCATCATCATCATTATATCATCATTATCATCATCATCATCATTATATCATCATTATCATCATCATTATTACTATCACTATATCATCATTATATCATCATCATCATCATTATGTCATCACTATCATCATTATCATTACCATCATTATATCATCAGAATCATTACCATCATCATCATTATCATCATTATTACCATCATTATATCATCATCATCATCATCATCATCAGCAGGAGCATTTTCCGTTATCATATTCATTATCATTTTCAGAGTCCTACACGCCCGCATACACGCAAGATTCACAACACTGATATTCATTTAAATTTACTACCTTAACACTGATTTAGTTAATAACTATTATGATGAATGTAAATGCAATCCCAAATTGCTCGCAATCATTCAACATTCGATTCACTCTGCTTCGCATATTTGCTGTGTTTACTGATATTCTAACTCTTATTCCATTGCTTCAGACGGGATTACAGCCTTGCAGGCATGATACAAATTGACTTTATAAAAGAAGCAATATCGTGTACAGTGCGACCCCGAATTAGATGACAGTTTTAAAAAATATAGGATAAATGATGCAACCTTTTTCTCAGAAATTGTAATACCTGTCGATTGTAATTGTATTTGTTTATTGTAATAAAATATACATTACATGCAGTCCAAGGATTATAATTCTCTAATTTACATAACAAAACGTATATTATACATAAATATCAACGTTAACAATCAAGTATTATTATTAAAATGAGATCAAAATTGTCACTAAAGCAGTAAACCGTTAGGGTAATAAAGTATATAAACCATATATTAAATGAATAAAACTCTTAAATATATTGCATCTAAAATTAAAAAATGCCAGGCTATTCAATTCCATCAAAGGTAACTGGAAAATGAGAGAAATGGAAGGGGGGGCAAGTAAGACGTAACTAGAGGCTCGGTCGGATATTACACGGAAAACCGTGGATGTTTATTTTTAATGATCAATCCAAAATGTATCACGCTTAAAGGTGGTGTAGCTTGGTAAATACTGGTCAACGCCAACTACGTCTTCTTTTGGACCACGTACTGCACGTAAACGGATGGACTTAATTAACGGTAGTCAGCGACTTAAAGGAAACCAAAACCTTCATACTAAGCTACTTTTATTGTAAAGTTTAAGATATTTGAAAAATATCAGTGATAATTTGAACAAAATCGGTCAAGGAATAAGGAAGTAAGAGCTTTTTGAAATGACTAGTCACTAGAGGGCGGTATTCAATTTGATGACATCATCTGTGAACAACTCTCCATGCCTTTTGTACATAAATTTTCATGTTTTTCCTTCTTTCTTGTGATTGAGATAATGTACTCCCCTGGAAGCAAGATATAGAATGCAAAATGATATGCTACTTCACATGTTATGAAGTCGGATCAAGAACACAAATAAATACGAAAAAACCAAAAAAATGGTGAAATTTTATGTACAAAAGGCATGGAGAGTTGTTCACAGATGATGTCATCAAATTGAATACCGCCCTCTAGTGACTAGTCATTTCAAAAAGCTCTAACTAGGCGTTGTGGCGTGCGCCTGTAATCCAGCTAACAGTGGAAGTTACAAACTGATTCAGCCGAGGACGCAGGTTCGAAACTGAGTCACGTCTTTCGGATGGTGACGTTTAAAGGTCGGTCCCCAGACGTAAATAATCATATCTGATTGACACACGTCTGTAAAAATAAAACACACACACACACACACTCTAACTTTCTTATTCCTTGCCCGATTTTGTTCAAATTTTCACTGATTTTATTCAAATCTTTTAAACTTTACAACAAAAGTAACTTAGTATGAAGGTTTTGGTTTCCTTTAATCTCTTCATGGTCAGCGCGTGCTAGCGTAGCGTTCGTGAAACAGACCGAAGTTTTCCCCACTCTTCGGTTTTGGGTATGTTGCACACACGTGAATGCTGCGGTCGCGTCGTCCGTAGTCGTATTATACCCGATTGGCCCCGAGTCAAGCCACGGGCAAGATGCATAGTCTCATCATGCTACACTCCCTTTAACATGTATGTATCTTATTACGCAAAGCTCAGTAAATGCACACAAGTCATCTGTTGCACTCCATTCAATTGCACGTTGAGGAAAAAAAAGGTTTACCACGCCATATCTAAACAAGCCTTAAAGGTATGTTCTATCTTGTACAGTTTATGCCTTACGATATATTATCCAAAGCGACAAATGTTTACTTGAAAATAACAGAAATCTGTTCTAAATTAAATTAAAATAATTGTTATGATTAGGGGCCATATCATCAGATCAACTTACTTTGAAACATGACTTGGATTACAAAGAAATAACAAAATTTATTTTTTTGCCATAACGTACAAGAAACTGCATCATTCTATATATTTGTTATATTACCAAAAACGTACTAGAACAAAACAAGAAAAGAAAATAAGAAAAGATGTTCGGAAATGCAGAGGCTGACAATGAAGCTAAAAACTTGTAAATTGGAGAACAAACTCGCTCGCACAGACACAAAAACAGATGCATATGCATACTAATGCAAGTACGTGCATTGATTCCCTCTGTCTCTCTCACATACATACACACACGCACGCACACACACACGCACACACACACACTCATACACTCACGAGCTAAAACGGATTATCAAAAAATACAAATGCAAGAGCACGGTACGAAGATAGGGGAACAGAGAAGAGGAAACGTGGGGGCGTGGATGGCCTGGCATGTCTCCTTCTTCCTGGTCGATTAACACATAATTAAGGGAATAGAGGATGTACTATGAAAAAAAGGAGACACCAAATATTTAAAAAATGCTCTTTTCCAAATAAAATCTGAGCTGAGGTGTACACGGTTAATAGGCTGAGAAACATCACGCATGATTAACGAGAATTGTTCTCATTAGCTTGTGTTTAAAGGAATGTATAGTTTTCAGTTGAGGTAGATTGGAGAAAGGGGATTCTATAGTTTCCCTCCGGTAAAAGTGAATATGTGATTGTCAAAAAGTGTTCTGGGACCCGTTTCATAAAGCCTTTCTACACTGACAAATGACAAAAAAACAGTGACAAAACTGCTGAAAACCTATCAGAACGAGGATTTCACTAGCTTTTTAAAAAAACTGTCAATTGTCACTGGTGACAAGTTGTGTGAAATGGGGCCCTCGTCCTTGGTAAATGAACTGAGCCAGATTGCATTATGAGGTAATTGTGAGAGTTTTGGTTCCAATTTCATTCCAAGGCGGTTGCCCTTTGCGTCATCAACTGGTACACATAACGGTACGCTTTAGGGATGATGATGAAGATAGCGGAGAGCACGTTGGTTAACCCAAGTAGAGTAAAGGCTCCGTCATATGATTTGGACCAATCAAAAAAGCATCCTGTAAAAACACAGAAAAACACATGTTGTAAAACGACGAGAAAAGAAGCTGTAACCACGACCATGTACCTTTACGAAAAGAAAAGAATTTTCTCCATTACATCTTTATTGTTCAAACATTAAATTAAATAGCTACACAATGTTGACCCAAACCCCAAAATAATAAAAAGACTATATCAAAATTGACCTAAAGGCAGAGTATTTTACCGATAGCTCTCCAACTGCGTATATGTGTTTTTCAATTGCGCCATCTTTCGGTGAAGATGTATATAGAGCGATTTCCGGTTCCTATACAAAAGCATCATCATGCGCGCGTCATCAGTTGGCGAAGTATTGTGGGACATGCCTGTCGACACTTTGTGAGCAGCAGATGGCAGCACACCTACATCTGAAGTAGTGACGGTAGAACACCCTGCCTGTGTGTCAACCTCGATCTTTGTTTCTTAGCACTTAGGCCTACTATAGTTTTTAGTAAAAAGAAGGTTGAAGGAGAGTGGACTGAGTAAAAATATTAAAGGGAGTGTATCATGGGAAATATTGGTTAACGCCATCTACGTCTTCTTTTGGACAACTGCACGTACACGAAAGGACTTGATCAGTGCGCGCTAAACTGGGTTAGCGCGCGCTAGCGTTCGCGAAACAGACCGAAGTTCTCCTCACGCTTCGGTTTCGCGTATGTTGCACGCACGTGAATGCTGCGGTCACGTCTTCCGTAATCGTATTATACCCGAATGACCCCAAGTAGGGCCACGGGAAAGATATATTGTCTCGTCATGATACACTCCCTTTAAAATGTTTTTTTTTTTCATTTATTTTTTTAAAGAAAGGAACAGGAAACTAAGCTTCACGTACATGAAAACCTACTGAGACTATACAGTGCGTCCCAGAAAAAACGAAACCGAGAAGTATCGATGTTCTATCATAACTTAATCACAACCATAATTAATGAATGATACGTATTTGGAAAGCTTAGAGTCTCCTCTTTCAGTTGATGCTACTCAGATGATGCATATTTCACGCATGAGTGATTAAAAGCAATTTGAAGGAAGGAAATCAAAAAGACATTTGGCGGGCGGTATCTGAATTTCGAAGAAAAATTCACACTTCTAGAAAGTTGAGTTTCTGCCCTTTCATATGACACCTCAATCAGGAAAAATGAGCGAGGAATAACAAAGTTCTGTTCGTTTAAAGTAGCCCTTACATTTTCATAATTTTAACAAACGAATTCGTTTTCACTGGTTGCCTGCCGTAGCAAAAAGCAGATTTGACAAAAGACTTAACTCCGTTTCGTTGACAATCAGCCATGCATGAAGACTCTCGTCTACGAGATTAAATTAGGATAAAACATCGATACTTCTCGGTTTCGTTTTTCCTGGGACGCACTGTATAGGTGAACCCCAGTAGACATGACAAAACTCTAAATACATGTATGTTACGGACCGAAATCAATCTGCAATTTACTCAAACATGAACATCAATAGATTTTGCAAGTATTATACATAACGTCTCTGTCTTTTTTTTGGACTGTGGAAAAAGCATGAATTAGAGATCCACATGTTTATTGAGATTAAAAAGGCTACTTGCTGTATTTTTTTCATGTTGTCTTACTCAGGCCTTTTAACGATGAAATGAGTGCGCCCATCCGATCGTTGAAGTTCAAACCTGACCTTACTTGATGTTGGTAGAGTATTAATTTGATATATATTTTATTGTGTTTTATTGACGGTTTATGAAAAGAAAGAGTTTGAACAATAAAGGATTTCCACTTTCTTTCTTGTTTTGCTTAGTGTATATGTAGAAGGGGAGAAATATGTGGTAGGCACTGGGTTTCCCGAAAGTTCCTTTGCCCAAGGTTCGTAATTCCTATAGACAAAAAGATTCCACAAGTGAAATAGGGTTGATTTATCCCCAAGGTTCATTATTTCAAGAAGAAGAAAAATGCATTGGTGCTGTGTAATTTTCAGAATCATAATGAACTTTCAGAAATATGCACCCTGTTTTATTTTCGGATTTACGAACCCTATTATTAGAAACCTTTAAGAACCTTTGGAATAACGAACCTTCGGAATTATGAAATTTAAGAAAAACGACTTGTAACCAAATACATTACCCACTACGAATCCGCCGACAGGAAGACCTGCGCCAAGTGCCATGAGAAGAAGGGATATAACGCCCGCAACGTCGCCATCTGGAGCTGAATCTCTGGACAGAATATTTATCATTGCTGTCATAGCGCCTAAGGTGCTACCATTTAAGATCGCCAGAACGCTTAAGGCCCAGAATCCGGTTGAAATGTTATTCATTGCGTACGCGACAGCGGACAAAAGGGATAACATTAAAAATATCGTGTGGTTCGAGAAAAGTTGCCATTTGCTTACAAACCCTATTGAGAAACGTCCAAAAATATTAGCAGCTCCTCCAATCGTTGCAAGAATTACTGAAGTTTCAATCGGGTGTCCTTTCGCGACGCTGTTTGGTACAAGGAATACTATCCAAGCACTGTAGGAGAAACCTAACATGAACATTGCGAATATGACACTCAAAACATCAGGCTTCTTTTGCACAATGTCAAACCCTATCATTGATTTGAAGGATCCCCATATAGATTCAGGTGATGTATCGTCAGCAATATCAGTGTCGGCGGCAACACCATTCGTTGATTCCATTAGTTGGATATCTGCGTCTGTTTTGCTTACTGACGGAGACTCCAGAATGCCTTTCATTTCGTCTGCAGAACAGTATGATTCTGTAAGGCTTTTTTGGGGCATATTGAGTGCTTCCTCATATGAAACGTGATCAGGAGTATTGTTCATAATACCACTCGGTGACTCTTCAAGTTGCAAATCTTTTCGGCTGATTGACACAGAATCTAGAAGACATTCCGTTTCATCTGCAGAACAATGTTCTTCGGCAGGGTTTTCTATATCGTATGTATCCTTCCGCGGAACTTTGACCTCCACAAAACGTATTCCTATCGGTTTCAACAAGGCACCAATTGGGATATTGTGTAGGCTGAATGCACCGAGGAGCATCATGGTTTGTCGCCATCCATAGATTAAGGAGAGTTGTTCAGCTATGACTGGGAGAACCATCATTCCTAGCCCCCCGGCTGTCATGATGATACTAGATACTAATTCAAAATGGTCTGGAAAGTACTGCACGGGTAGGGCGTGCGCTGAAAAGGTCACCATGCTGTAACCTAAACCTGCAGGTGAAAATATTGGTCAGGTGAATAGTATATGTCAAAACTTTTGAGGAAACGTTTTACAGCCGGATAACTTTTGAGACGGACAGCCCAACAGAGAGAAAAATGTCGGTCTCTTGGGTCTTCTTAAAAAATTATCTGAGGGTTTTTAGGGTTCACGAGAAAAGTCTTGTCTGGTATCGGTCTATTGGATTTTTGGTCTCGTTGTCACTCAGAATACATCCGGTTTCAAAACTATGTTTCCATTATGATATGACATAAAATTGCAATAATTAACAAGAACATTGACAAACTATGGACTATCATAATTGTTACAAAATTGACGATCGTGTCACCGTAGTAACAATGGTTATTTAGTCATTAACGAGGTAACACCAGGGGCGTAGACAACGGGGGGGATGAGGGGGATGCATCCCCCCCACCTCACAAGGTGGGGGGGATGGCATGTACAATCATCCCCCCAGGTTTTGGGGAATGATATTTGCTTACTTAATAAGTCATAATGATGATAATAATAGTAATAATAATAATGATAACAATTATAATATTAATAATAATAATAATTATGATGATGATAATAATAATCCTCATCATTATTGTAATTGTGTTTATTGTTATTAGCCGCATTCACACGGTGAAAGCCAATTCAGACGGTAAAAAAAAGAAAATCTTACAAGTATTTTGTGGTTATCTTGTGGTTTGGAAACCACAAGATAACCACAAGATTAAACAGGCGCGGATCTACGGGGGTGGGGGGGGGGGGGTTTAGGGGGTTTAAACCCCCCCCCCTTGGGCGGCCCAAAAAAACAAACAAACAAAAAAAGGGGAAAAAAAGAAGAAAACAAAAGAAAAAAAGAAAGAAAAAAGAACGCACGCTGGAGAGAAACCCTTTCAAGTGCAAATATTGCGAGAAGATATTCAACTCATCTGGTAACTTAACCAAACATATGATAACTCTGGATATAACTGTGTATTTAACTGTTACTTGATTTAAAAAGACGTTATCATGCACTGCTTTTTATGGTCTCCATTGTGTTAATAGATGCCAGGAAAACATCACTTACGGGGTTCAAATAAACACCCCAAAAAAAATCGGCTCGCCGCTTCGCGGCTCGTGGACGATGCTCCGCATCGTCATTATTTTGGTCAACCCCCCCTTAGCAAAAAGCTAGATCCGCCCCTGAGTCATCCCCCCCAGGTGTACACACAAGGGTTATAAAACTGCTTTACATTTGTTGGCGATTGAAATTATTAGCAAATTATTAAGATTTGTTTACATTTTACCATCGTCTAAAATTCTTTTGGACACGGGGCCTTTCAGGCACATGTATTTCATATGTAGATCTATTTGTAAGTAAACTTCTTGAACATTTTTTTATTGAAACATCAAGAGGAAGCTATCATTTCAAGAGAGAGTGGGCGATTACATGTAATGGCCAAGGGGGTGGGCGTAACAAGAAGGAAATCCCACTGACGGTGAGCGTAATATATATCCATACAAATTCCATCCAATAAGGCTACCCCCGTCCCCATCATGCCCCTCCCCGTGTATCTACCTAACTTGGATTGACGTTTGACTTTAAGAAATCAAGTTTATACATACGTGCAAGATCATGGGAAAGTATGGAATCTCTCGTGAACATTGATAGTAACGTTTAACTTCCACATGATTTAAGTTGATTGATAAACGTTTGATCAGTTTTAAGTCCTATTTTATTCTACTCCTCCCCGTTCCAGTTAATCCCATTCGATCTCCTCAATATTTCAATCAACGTAGGCCTAAACATACCTGACATGGTAAGTGCGATTGCGAATTGTGGAAGTGATCGTGTAAAAGAAGCCATCATGTAGGACGTGCTTCCGATGATTGTTCCTGTAATAACAACTTGGCGGGTAGAGAAATGTTTCAACAGCAATCTGTTTATCGGGGCTGAAGGATGAAGAATAGACAAGATAGAGCAAATTGGAAGGTGGCATAATAAAAAATGATAAATTAGAGAGCATAATCTCGTCGGCCGGGATGCAGAAGAGCGTTAGCGCGCAAGCGACTCGATAACTACTTTTCTAATTATTCGCATTGAATGATTTGTTTGAAATTTAAACTGCTTTCCGTCCCAAAAATTGGTTTAAAACATTAAAGACTAATATAAATGTTGTAGTAGAACACGGCCACAATTTATTTTTTTTGGAAATAAGTCAGTTGTATAAAGTTTGAGGCGATTTAGTGCTAACGCCCTTCTGCTTAAAATTTCATTATTGACCTGAAATTTGAGCAAACGCCCTTCTGCCAGCCAGGATACGATTAGATGATCAAGCTTTTCTAGAAGGCGTCACATGACCTTTGTTTAAAGTATATTACTGTACGTCATATTATATCAGCTGCTTTATACGTCACAAGCTTGCAAAAAGCAAATGTCTACTCCTGCACGTTGCAAATCCTTGAGAGAAATGACACTTGAACTATATGCTTATGCAAAGATTTGTTTGTTACTTTAGGGAGTCTTTATTTTTATTTATTTATTTATTTATTTCTAATCTTTTGACAGGGTAGCCCATTCACCAACAAGTAGTGGTCTTCCATGGGGCCCTGAATGAACATATTTACATAGTTTATAACATTTATACAGAACAGTTACAAAAATAATACTCGTTTGCAAAATAAAAATATATCATTAACCTATAGTAAACAGTATAACGTCAATAGGAAAATATTAATTAAGTCGCAATTATGTGAATAAGTCATGTTAATATTACAGAACATGCACGTAGTGTATGCTTATGCTTATGCAAAGATTTGTTTGTTACTATAGGGAGTCTTTATAATTCCTGTTGCAGGAAAACCACTGCTAAAACCCATTATGTGGGAGAGCATTCTGATGATGTGAATAGGGCAAGTGAGGTGCGAATATGAATTTTCGCCATTTCCTCGACTTTATATCTTTCTGTATAAGTTCATAATGCATATGTGCGTTAATGGGTTTGTGCGTGTACATTATGTGTGTGGGTGCGCGCAGCTAGCATGTGTGTGTTAAGATGTGATATTACAAGGTATTTGTGCGACCTGCATATACGAGAAAAATGGCAGAACTGCACAATTCTGCCACCTATACAGTTTTTGATCTACATTTGATGCCCAAAACGGGAGAGAGCTCATGCACAATTGGGGAGTTAAACAGCGCTTTGGTATCAGGGACGGATCCAGGGGGGGGGGGGGGGCACACAAAAAAGTTAAAATCAGCCCTAAATTCGCCCAAAATGTACTGAAAAACAGGGACGTGCCACCCCTGCCAAAAAAAATGTATTACATTTTTTTTTTTAATAAATACAAGACTTTAACCCTCCCCCCCCCCCCCCCAACGGAGAAAAATGTCAAATTTAAAGATTACTTCAATCTAATCTTCAAAAATTGTGAACTTTATAAGATGAGGAACAAATACGAAACACGTTTCTTGACATTCAATTATCATTCTCAGAAAATCTATGAAGATTGCTTAACATCAACATGTAAAAACTGTCCGTTGGGGTTTCTACGCAACTGACATTATATTTTTTGTAACTGGCATCAATCTTACGGTAATCGAAATGAACTTGGCAGGTTGTTCGGGAAAGAGGTATACACTTACATTTGCGCACGGAATTTATTCTCTTTGTATCATATTAAAAATGCAAGGTCTTAGAAAACAATGCATGTTATCATGCTTGATGTAATCATTGCTAATTTACATTTAGGGTAATACAAAGTTTTGGTATATGGTCATGAATTTGGTTCAAATGAACATATTGGAAGCATATGCAATCCTACAATATTCAGTGATCGTTGTCGCGGTTGAAATCGAGTTTTAGAGTTATGAAATTGTAAATAATAAACTCTTTATGTTGTATAGCTCCCTCTCTAGGTCAAGATATTCATTAAGCTATAAAACAATGTTTCTTGACTAAAATTGACCAATTAGCTATTCCCGTTTGGAAATTATATATCACAACTACATATTCCGAGATTACATCCACAGGGGCATCCAAACATATCAACATTGTAAAGAATCACTATCCACCCAATTTTCAAAATTTCCCAAAACTTTGTTTTACCTGGTCAGGAAATGTTATTCAAACATTATTTATGCAGTTTCAATATAAATGGTTGCGGACTTTATAAGGATATGCTAATTTATATCTTGTTGCATTCTTTCGGAGAAACAACGAAAGGTAACCTAAAATCCGAATTGTAACCTTATTCGTCTATTTTTGACAAAACAGAGCGATGAGCATTGTCGCTGGAGCAACTGCCGGATTAGTCAGCAATTGAAATAACGCATCGTTTCTACATTAAATCTCTTCATTACCTTATCCCAAAGGCAACAAAACATGCCGTCCATGCACTTGTCGCATCATGTTTAGACTTATATGCTTGCATGGACTACGCAACAATCAGATCAGAAGGCTCCAAAAGATTTGGAATTAGGCTAGACGACTCATCACCCGTTCCAAATCCCACATTCATATAACCAAAAGTATCAAGGCATTGTCCGGCACTGGTTACCTATCAGGCAAAAACATGAGTACACAATACTTCACCTGGACTTCAAACTTAAGACCAACCATGCACCGAGCTCCTTGTCTGACGTTATGTAGACGAAAAGATGCACATGACCGGGTCTTCGGTCAGGAAAAGTCCACCTGTTCTAAGGACTTCGAAATAAGAGATCGTGGGGTGACAGCAGTGGCGCCCAAGGGGGGGGGGGGGTGCAAATTTTTAAATTTTCGAAGGCAAAAAAATAAAAAATGGGCCCCCTCCCCTTAGAAATCCTGGATCCGCGCCTGGGTGACAGTCCGCGCCTCTGGAATGCCTTCCCTTATATACATCAATCACAGTCTTCCACAAGAACATGAAAACTTTCCTCATGAAGGAAACCTACAATTTAATAAATTGTTCAATCTTCGCAAAGCGATCTCATTGACCATGCATCCCATTTATGTATCTCTCATCTATTCGATTGAGGTATCTGATTTGATTATAAGATGTCTGATTAGTGTATTACCATTATTATCATTTTGTGGCGGTTTTGTAACAACTTTTGTATGTTCTTGTGCTTGGGTGCCATTATAGGCAGATATCTGCACTACACAAATATAAAATTCTAATTCAAAATTCCAATTTCTCTCACTTCTTCTATAAAGTCAAATCCCATTTTTCCTTTACATGTCCCTTATTTTAAAAAAATTCGCAACGACTCAGCCAGCCGCTTAATAAGCGGGGGGGGGGGGGGGGGGGGCGGGGGGATAAGAAGACAAAAAAAAAATCCAAAGGGGGGGGGGGGTTTCATCAAAAATACACACATTAAAAAATCCAAAGGGGGGGGGGGTTAACCCCCCCCCCCTGCGTACGCGCCTGAGCTAAAGGGGAAAATGAAAAGAATTTATAAAAACCAGAAAAAGAAGAGGAATAAGGGGAAAGGGGAGCAAAAAAGCAATTGGGCCACATCCCGCATCCACCCATAGTCAATAGCCTGGTACTTTCAGATTTAATTTTGCTAGTAAGACCAGGGAACCTTTTCAGTCTTTTTCCAATGACAAATGACAAAAATTGGTGACAAATCTGCTGATAACCAATCAAAAGCAAGGATTTCAGTAGCTTATAACAAAAACTGTCATTTGTTACTGATGACAAGTTTTGTGAAATTGGGCCCAGTACCCCTTCGACCAGAGCCTCCTTCATGGATGGTCATACGCCAGGCCACTGCTTATGTTCGTAATTTCCGTAGCACACGGACTCATTTGTTGACTGAGGAATACGTCAAAGATTGACTTGGTCACTGACGTTCCCAACATGAACAGTACAACTAGTTCATGTAATTTTTTTAACAGGCAGTCAGACAAAACCTTGGAAAGTCGAATACCGGTAAATATTCGGCAAACAGCAAGTGACACAGCGACTCCCTGGTTGAGTACCTATCAAGCACTTTGTCTATAGACATTCAGACGATGAAATATTTGTAATGTGAGACGTCATTTTAAGTACATGCATAGTTCATTGTCATTTCCGTATAAATTGTTGCTTTGTCGTGCATGTCAAACTCCATAGTCCTTGACTAGATAAACGAATTTGTTTGTAAGCAGTCATGCCTACGCGTACGCGTACGTTCTTCGCTGAGGTTGTTTTTCGTCCTCGAGCGATTCAGGAATTCCATTGCGTAGATCGAAGGAGTCGTTCGTCAAGAGGGGCTGTCCATGGACCTAGTAGGTCCATGGGTCTGTCCTAGTCCAGATTCTATCCGTTTTATATATATTTTCTTTTATCCTTCACTCATCCTCCTCCCTTACACGCATCCGAGCAACCCACAAAGATAGCGCGACCCCGAAAAAAACACCCGTTGTAAAAGATTGAAAGGCATGGACTTTGTCTGTTTTGATTGGGCGCGCGACACGGACATAGTCCGGACAAGGTCCAGACAGTGGACTAGTCTGTCCTTGTCTTTAAGGACAGTAAATTGCTACTGTTTAAAAAAATATATGTATATAGTCAATCCAAAGTTTAGACCTCACAAATCTTTAAAATGTTGGTCGCTCGCGCAAATAAATATTCAGACCATAACACCCAACTGCAAGGTATGATGCTTAAGCAGCTTCTTGGACCATGTGAAGAGAGAAACAAACATTTAAATCATCCCCCGTTAATGTAATTACAATGTAGGGGTAATATGGTATACACCAATGTCTAAAATAATATATTTTCGCTTTGAGATTTACCTTTGCAGGTACCCCTGTTTTCCAGAAAAGGCCCTCTTTCGCTGTTGCCCCCCCCCATGACTTTGAAAGACGCCCCACCGCCCCTGCATGGATGGTTAAGAGCAAGATATAGACTAAGTGATTAGAGACGAGAGCAGTGAGATCGACAGTGTGCGTACATTTTATGTTTTTATTTTAAATTTACAATATCTTTTCCAAGTCTCATACGAGTTAGCTTGCAGTATAGTTGAAAGAGATTCCAGAAGGGTTTAGTAGGCAAGGTCCATAGACGTAGAAGTTAAACTCGATGTAGATCCAAATTATTAATACTCCAGGTGATCAAGACAGAGGTTGATTTTAAATGAACATGAACAAGATGATGTCTAAATGGCGATGCTCAAATATTGATATTCAAAGGTTCAATATCCAAATGCTGATATATTCAAATGCTGATATAATGTAGGTAAAACTAGAAGAGCATTTCAACTGTAGCTGTCCAGTTTAACATCCAATGGTGATGAACGAGAGTACATGCTATTTCAGATATTATAAATGTTAGCTTTAATTCTAAACTATCCAGAGTCTAAAAGACTCGATACATGCCTCATGATGGTCTGTGTGATTTCCGATTTGATTTAAAAAAAAATTAAACCCAGTTAATTTAAACAACCAAAAAACCAAATCTTTCGCCTCCTGCGAAAAGAGCATTATAGCAATCTAAACCTCATTTGATAAAGTTTCATTTTTTGAACATTTTATAATCATGCTCGACTTCTATATATCTTTATTTTTGTTATATGCCTCTTGGTGATTTACTTTTCTTTTCTTTTTTTTACATGCAGGGTTGGCGCGATTAAATCACCCCGATTTATATAAGAAAATCTGTGATTTAAATCACTTCCATCGACTTGTGTGTTCATATTTGAAACATATTTAAAAATGTGATGTTTTTCCTACTTTTGTGCAATTTCGTGCCAATTCAAATTGGCAAGGCATTGATCTGTATTTGCCGCTGTTAACCCTGGTGTTATAAATTGGCACCTTGGAGGAAATTATTACTTAAAGGATTTCAGCACCTCAAGAGGGCTTGGTTACAGAGCAAGTATTTTAAAGTTTAGTGGGGAGCGGTACAGGGTGATGTTTTCTGCGAGGAAAGACCTTGCAAATCTTTTGGAAACAAGATATTGAGAGTGTAGAAAAGTATACGCTCAAGTATCAGGCATATGTTACGAGGCAATGTAGCCAACGCGCATTGAATATATATATATATATATATATTTTTTTATGGAGGTTCTTCATTTTTCCCCTCACTTCGGGACATAATAAAATACATTGTTTGAACAAAACAGAAACAGAAAAATACAATTTTACAATCACACAGAAATGAAAGAAGATTTTTTTTTTTTTTTTTTAATGTGGTAACACTTACCTTGTATATTAATCTTCTAAAGCATTAACATTTATCACATGCCATTTAGTAAAGAATTTGCTCGTTTTTTTATTTTTCAAAGCCACTTGCTTTTCAAGAGAAAAATTAAAATGAATTAAAAGTTTGAAACATCTAAACGATGGTCTATGATTCCTGTATCTGTTATCATGTATCATTTTTTTCAGATTAAACAAAGATTAAAAAACAAATTCGGGTTATTTCTTTTATATCCCAATAATACAGAGTCAAAATTCAAACTTATATAAGTACTAATACAATCTCTATACCAGGCTTGAAACTCCGACTCTGGCGGCCTTACATATTCACACCTTCAAAAAATATGCTCCATTGTTTCAGGGAACTTTTCACAAAAAGTACAAAGTTCTGAGTCAACCAAATTTATTTCATGTAATCTATAATTAGTTAGAAGACAGTTTGAGTTATTTTGTACTGAAAAACTCTTGTTTTAACTTCAATAGTTGATATGTAAAAGGTAAAATAAATGTATTTTTCCAATCACTACCTGTAATATCTATTTCTCTCGTAAATTCTTTTGAGAAGTAGGTGGTATAAAAATCCTTTTAATTAGAATACAATAACATTCTTGGATGTCACGTTTTCTAGCGGTAACTCTGAGTCATTTTCAATAAGTTTAAAGGCCTTGGATACACAATTCTTCCTATCAAAACCTTTTCTAAGTCTCTGTTTCCAAGCTATAGGTATGGCATGAACAATACTCCTGCATAGTATTGACAAACTCGGGGAAACTTCTCTTTCAACCCATATATCAATGGGAATTATTGACCCACCATTATTGTATCAATCACTAAGTTCGTATTTCCAACATGCATGTACCTATCAAAACAGGATGCAACACAAATATTGTTATTATTCTAATTATTTAATTAGTAACTTCAACATTGTCTGGATTAATAAAACTGAAATAAGTTTTCAGCATTCCTTTATAAAACGGTGGTATGGTCTTCCACCTTTCACGTATGAACTTGTTTTGATTGTACATTACAATAAGGCACTGCTTTTTTGTTAACTATGACCAAATAGCTAAATGACCCTTAGAGAGCCTGACAATTTTCAAAGATAAAGAATTAGAAATCAATTACAACTTTTTCTTGTAGCATGGACCTAGATTGACCTCCCATAGCTTAATGAAAAATTGTCAACGTTGCTTTATATGCATGAGGTATCCCTGAACAGCCAATTGTTTACGGAATTTTGTAACAAAATTGACATAACTTTTTGGTTGGAGCCGAACAAAAAAATATATCCATTTCTATTGATGATTAATAAGCATGGGTGGATCTTAAAGAAAGTTAACAGTAATCTGAATTAACTCCTGTATTTTGATGGAACAGTGCAATTGAAAATGGTGTTTCGGACGTTACATTTTCCGTAAACAATGTAGACCCTCATTTAAACCACTAGAACAATAAATTAATGGGATTGTTTATGGTTTGAATAAGCTTATTAGTTACTCCAAGTCATTAAATTAAAAGAAAATATAAATTAATTGTAGTAGCGCTTATATAAGAAATATACTCAAAATTTGAAAAAGTTGTCTCATTTTCCGTAAACAATTTTGTAACGTCCGAAACATCTTTCAATTTGAAGTAGCAGAAAATATATGAACTGCAGGACCTATCTTTCGTAACATTTTTTAAACATTTTATGGTGGCTACCCACCAAAAAAAAGAAATTTGCAATACATCATTACAATACTATTTTATAGTTGACACCAATTTTCCGTTAACAGTTGTAACGTCCGAAACAAATGTAACGTCCGAAACAAAAAAAATACCAAATAAATGATGATAATCCATATTTGAGGGTATCTGGAGTGAATAAATCATTATGAATTAAGTTTTTATAAGTCCTAACACAAGTCAAAACACAAATCAGGTCTTTCAAATCGAATAATTGTGTGTAAGCTCAAGAAGGGTGTTTCGGACGTTACACTTTTTGATTGTTAACACATAGTTTGCAAATATTAACTAATTTTTGATCATATGTGCAAGTTACGCTTTCACAATGCACACTCCTGTTAAAAACACTATTTTTATAATTTCATTTACATCTAAATATGAAAATATGAAGAAATATGATGCAAAAAATCCAATTTTCCGTAAAATATCTAAATTTTCTGCAAAATTGACTTATAAAACATAAAATATTGAAGCCACACGTCGTGATGCAAGGCATGGCCGGCTGCTTTAGTATATCCTTAATTGTAATTTATCAGAAAAAAATCTTAATAAAAATGACTCGTAAAAAATATTCAGCCATTTTAACAGCACTTTCTGTTATGCTGTTAGCACGTTTCGGATGTTACATTAAACTGTTAACAGACATTTTCATACTTTAACTAGTTCAAATAAGGGGGGAGATTGATGTGAGAATAGCAAATTTCAATTTTTTTCAACCTCTCCTTTTGCTATTTACATTGCTGTGTGTTTGCAAATCATCAGGTTTTCATTTTTACAGAGGTTGTTCCAAATTATGTCATATAACCAAAGATTGTATGGTCAATCTAAACTATTTGGTAAGTTACAAAAGCTCAAAATCACCCACTTAAGCTATACCCAGAGTACATGTACATGACACAGGTATGATACAGGTATATACAGTTGATAAAATCAAGCAAAATAAAATATTTTTCTAAAAATGTATGGGAAATATGGATTTTCATTTGAAAATACCCTTTAAAAAGGGCACTCAGTACACGTAACTATATCTGTGTAGAAAGTACATACATGTATAAAAGAAAAAGACATTACCATTAATACCTTATTTAATGATCCTAAACATATACATGTAGTATCTTCCCGTTTGGTTTTTTTTCTGTTTTTTTTTCTTCCCCTCTACGAAATGTCAAAGTTGGGGGTGTGGCGCTGCGGCCTTATCGCCGGCAAATACGGTATATGTTTAACCTACACTGTATATTGTTTGTCACCTGTGATATCGGCACAGTAAGAGTTAAAATCTATCAAGTCTAAACCAACCAACCAACCAACCAACCAACCAATCAATCCATCCATTCATCAATCGGTCATCAAGTAAATAAATAAATAAATACTTATTAAAGAGCATTAAAAAATGTTGTCGTTTGAAACAGCCTCCTTATACAAATAGTGGTAATGATGATTGTTACTACTGTAGTATTATAACCTGAAACATACACAATGTTAAAATACATCTAAAATGTCTCATTCTCGAGATGTACATATAATAGGATTCACTTATTTCTTATTACTTACATGGCTGGGGTACTTTTTTATAGTTTTATTTAAAAAAAGATTTTTCAATATTTTGCTTACATACATGTATGTGTTAGTGATATTATTGAATGACACACTACATAGTTGAAGGCAAACAACATTACAAGCTGATTAAACATCTATATTGTAGAGTTTGTAGAAATTGATGATCTCATTGAAATGTTAAAATTGTGTAACATCCGAAACAAATATAGCATACATTTCACACTGTTGTTCATAACATGCAATAAAAAGTATGTTTCTAAGTGAATTTTCTGAGGAGTTTTGATGACTACAATTGCTATTAGCTTCATATTTCACTCTGTTAGATCACATAAGCATTTTTAACTACCGGTACACGTTCTTGAAATGAATATTATACCTTACATAAATTGAGTGGTCGATGAAGACAAACTTGGTATACATATATGTGCTAAACTAATTAAAACTGCAATTTTTTCCATAAATGTTACAGAAGTATTTTTCTGCAAACAATTAATGTAACTGAGGTCAATAATACCTAAAGAAAAGCAATTAACTTGAATAAAGTTATGATGTTAACAGTGTGTAACGTCCGAAACATCAGTGGTGTGACATATACAAATTATTAGGCAATGCACTGGTTCCCAATTTGTTTGCATGTATTTACCTTATATCATCAGTTGTTATAATAAAATAAGTTTGACCTAAGAAAAAAGCATTTTACCTATTGAAATTAGAACTTGTTATTTTCAAAACCCAAATTTAGAGCTATTTTTCACTTTCAAGGGATACCAATTTTTTTTTTCTTCAAAATAGAAACTCAAAAATTTGCATGAATAATCTATGAAACATATTCTTAAAGACCCAACATATTTAAAGGTGTAGTTAATAGCAAATGAGTTTTATATCACAGTTTTTAAATTTGCTATAGTTCACAATAAAATTGTAAGAACTCATAGTATTCATATCTGGTGAATAAATAAGGAGATAGATTAAGCTCCAAAATTTGCATTTCTCATAAATATGAATAGTCCTGATTCTAAAAATACACGTTTGAAGTAAGTAAACATAATTTCATTTTTGACCCTTTTGTGGACACATTTGGTATATGTTAAAAAAAACAGTGCCATAACAAAAACTGGGTCACCACCATTTGGTTCAATGCACATATCAAATATATTCTTTAACACATTACAAGTTGTGTTATACATATTTATTCATTTCAACTTTTGAGCTGCAAAAATTAGTTTATGCTCGACTATCTTGAGAACCCCTTTTTTAAATCCCCTTTGGTAGTGTTTTTTAAATAATACCTTATTTACCTCCACTCCATAAAGAAGTCGAATATGATCTTTTTCACACATTGAATGACGTATCCTGGGATATCTAGTACTGAAGCTATATAAATGGACTTTGATCAGGCAAATGTTTTTATTAAAAGTATTTTAACTTAAATTTCTGCATTTCCACATATTACAAATTGTTTTTATTTGTCTGATTCTGTTTTCAAAGTTAAGTTTCTCAGCTAAATCTTTATTATATGGAAACAGACTCATAAGCCTTCATTGGCTTTGTTGGCCACTTAGAACCAAGTGATGTCTTATTACTAAACCTATTGGAACCTAGCCACAAAACTTGTGTCTTTTTTACATTAAGTTTCAAACCCGACATCTTATCAAAATTATGCAATAACAAAACTTGTTATCAGCTTCTATACCGTCTGAGAAACATTTTTTTCGTATGCATATTGAATAATCTTTAACTCGGCATTATTAACAGATATACATTTTACACTATCGTTATTTCAAATAGACCAGGCTAATGTTTTGACTGCTAAAATAAATAAACCCCTCTCTAAATCAGAAAATATACAGTCTAGTGAATTCAATGCCTTTTCAATATCCACAAAAAGCAAAATACCCGATATATGTTTGGTGTAATCTATAATATCTAAAATTGTTCTCACAGATTCCCTTATTTACCTTCCTTTTCAGTTCAGTTCAGTTCAGTTCATTTTATTCAAAACCATACAAAGCATGATATAATCTGTTACATAAAAAAGAGACTGGTAATAGTACATCAATCAACATATTCTAACTTGATTACATCATAAACTGAATGGTTTTAGGACCCCTTTAGAAGCTAAGCTTGTGAGCGGGGCCCTATAACAAAATACATACATTTACAGTAAAAAGAATGTTACGTATGATTATACAATGGATGAAAATACTAAGCTACAGAATATAGAACATACAAATACTCTCACACACACACACACAGACACCACACACGCACATCACCATACACAGCAAACACACTGACGAGTAGGTCCTTAGTGGTCAAAAAGCATTTCAGAATGAGAAATTACTAAGATGCGAATAAAAACTATGTCAGTCTTTCAAGCAGGTACGTTTTAGATAAACTTCTAAACCTAGAAAGAGTTGTACTATTTTTTATATCATCAGGCAGACTGTTCCATTCTTTAATGCAAGAGATATGGAAAGAGGTCAGAGTGACATTTGTTCTTGCAAAAGGCTGTCGAATAAGACACCTTTGACGTGTATTATAATTATGAATTTGCGAGTTCTGACGGAATAAATCTTTTAACGTACATTCATGAGGCATAGACTTAAGATTAAACATAAACAATATGCAATTGAACGACACAAGTCCACTTAGTGGTAACGTTCTTAGTCGAAGGAACAATGGAGAACTTGGATGTCTATAATAAGAATTAGTAATAAGCCGTATTGCTTTCTTCTGCCATACTCTCAACTTATCAAGATATGACTTAAAGGTGTTTCCCCAAGCAACATTACAATATGTCAAATAAGGAAGAATAATACTATTATATAATGTTATCAGCACTCTTTCAGGTAAAATAAATTTTAATCTAAAAATGACACCTACACTACGGGACAACTTTAACAAAACCAGCTCGGTCGGGATGAATTAGTTTTGGAATATTCTTCTCTAGCCTCAAGTATAAAGCTAATTAAATAATTATCATTGATGTTATTATCATTATTATTATCAAAATTATCAATATTAATTGACCTACCTAAGACATATGTCAGTCCTTGAGCTAGCCCTGTCACGAGTCCCACCAGACCTGTACTTGTCTGTAGGTCTCTGGTGATATCATCAACAAAAACACCATAAGATTTCAGGACACCTACTTCAAGGAAGATGGTTAAGGATAGTCCAACAAGTATCAGCCACCTCCTTAAAGTATCCGACTCGTTCGCCATCAGGGTCATGTTATGCACGTCTTTCAATAAAGAAAAATATCATGGAGTATACACCGAGATTAATCTATACATACAAAGTTGAATCGAAATCGCTGATCTCGTGTGACCTTGACAAATGAATTGTAAGGCATCGGAATGAAATCATGTTGAGTACGTGTATATTTGTATGAAGTTGTATGTTGAACTCGTGCTAACCTCGCTTATCTGTTGTGTATGTTTTTGTTAGGCATATGGGGCCCCATAGAGATACGTTGTATGTATTATAATTGCTTTTTTAAATATCACTATTGTTGGCGGGGGCGATCTCGAACGAATTCTCCACAAATTAAGCTATGAAATTTAGCTACGCTTACTACCTGCAAAATGTATTGCACCCTCTCCCTTCGAAACAAACATAATATTTGCTTCCATATATTAAAAAAAGACTGTGCATTAATTTTCAGTATTAATATCAATATTAATATGTCCATTTGGTTCGAATGCAATAAAAGAGTTCGTAATTGCAACTAAAAAAAGGTAAAATTAACATGTTTTTACACGATTTATTTTTAAAGCGGGGACGCCCCCCCCCCCTCCCGGATCCGCCACTGCCCCTCTCTTACCTTGCTCTCTCAGCTCCACCATTCCTCTCTCTTTCCTCTACTTTTTGTTTCCTCTTTAATCTCCCCTTAGTGGGGTAGTGAGCACACTTTATTTTGGGGGCCCTCTAAAATTTGCACCCCCCCCCTTGAGCGCCAGGGGGGGGGGGGAGGGGGCATCTCCCCAAAAAGGTAAAATTAACGTGTTTTTACACGTTTTATTTTTTGAAGTCAGAAAAGAGGGATTTTCCTGCCGCTATATCACACAAGCTAAGCACACCTTGTTTATTCGAAAGATTCTATTATAATACAAATATTTCAGGTGTTTTTTTTATTTGTAGAGGCCACCCCTAATACGGAGGAGGCGTCCAAACTAGCGGCCTTTTTCAATGACATTCTCATTTCGCTAATAATATTCGAAATAATCCTCAAACCACCACGGATTTAATATCATATGAAAGATTATTAAATTATTTACATTTTGATACCCATGTGAATCAATTAAAGAGAAGTTTGAGTTCCTGGAAGAGGTGAAAAATAATTTGTGAGCGTTATCATTCTTATTATGCAAGTGTGGAAGAACTTCAGATAAGACATTTTCCCTGAAAAGCATGGCTCTTCAAATGCCTTCATATTCTAAATGTGTCATGTAACATCGTAAAACTCGGGGGTAGGATTTTTACGCCACGTGTTCGTGTAATCCCATAAACATCTTTCTGTGTACAGTGTTTGTAACTTTACCAAGACTTGGCCAAATTTCTTATCATTTTGATGATTCCAGAACCTTGCAATACACACAAATTTGTATATGCTAGATGATCAACCTTTTCTGGTCGATTCCACACCGTTTCTTTCACAATGCAATCGCATGACCACAACTCAACTTCATCTTTAAAACCTCACCATTTCAAGTTTACAAACCTTTATTTCTTATGAAAACTTTTCAAAAAATGAATATTATCTCCAACAATATATATAATATTGTCATGTATCGAAATCTGGGGGTGTATTTTTTTCAAGGCTTTTCAGGAATTTGCCCATGTACAAGGAAAGTGTTTTGTCCAAAGGAGAGGGTTATATCTCTTTTCAGTGAAAAGTTGTAGCCAATCCCCCCTCCTTATCTGACTGCTCGCTTTAATCTTACAATGGCAAAGCAAAATATTTTAACGTATAATGTAAGAAAGGGTTCTTAAGAAACCCTGCTTCTGATCCAGCTGATGGAATATCCCAATATACCGACAGCCCACAAGACCAACAATGTAGGTCTCTTGAACCCTCATGAAAATTGTCAGATATCCCACAAGACTGACATGTCGGTATTGTGAGCCCTAAATCAGAATTGCTCTTGAAGACCTGGGTCCCGTTTCACAAAGCCTTTTTCAATGACAAATGACAAAAATCAGTGACAAATCTGCTGATAACCAATCAGAAGCAAGGATTTCAGTAGCTTATAACAAAAACTGTCATTTTTCACTGATGACAATTCTGTGAATCGCCCCCCAGATCTCTGTGGTTTTCAACTGTAAACAAGAGTTGTTGTTTTTTGTTTTGTTAATATAGCTGATATATTTCTTCGTCCAAAATGAAAACAAACTATAAGTTGGTTGAAACAATTTTTATTTATACGACCATCAGAATAGAGTTTTTGCATTGGTTTTTATGTGTTTCATATATATGTATAGATAAAAGGCAACGCGTGTATACATTCTTATGATAAGCAATAGTTTAATTAAAACTGGAGAAAAAAGGTCTTGGGCTTTATTGTAAACTATCATGGGTGGTTTTCTCATAAGTTAAGCCGGGACTAAGTCCAGACTAAACAAGAATTTTAGTTCACACTTCTATGGAATGCTAGGTTTCATCTTCCTCCTTCAATATTCATGACAAAGATAATCTACCAAAGACTTTGTTGAAATTCAGTTCATACTCGTATTGTCTTTTTCTTCCCATTTCATTGCAAAATTAATTTTTTGGACACTTTTCATTGAAGGATTAAAATAATCTGTACAGGGTAAATTAGTTTGCAACAGGCACTCCATAAAAGTATGAACTAACTAAGTATGCGCTAACTTAGTATGCACTACCGGAATACCACCCCATGGGTTTAGTATTCAATGAGTCGTGCATATGTCTGGATGCAGGGACATCGATCTAGGGGGCACAATAGGAGTGCAAATATAGCAAAAATCAATGTTCCATAGCAAATCCCAGTACGTCTATTGACCTTGTACAGTCCTAAATTATGGGCACTCAGTATTTTTCAGTAAACAATTGATTGCGCCCACAATTTTTGAATGCGCATTTTGTTGCACACTGGCTAGACGCCAACCTAGTCTGGAAGTGGCCTTGGACCATATGGACTTCTTTTTCTGAAGGAAGATAATTATGAACAATTTTGTTGTTATACCGAACATGCGATCATAACACTGAACATGCGATCATAACACTGAACATGCGATCATAACATTTAACATGAAAGCTTAGTGAATTAATGATCCGAATTGATGGGCATAGAGCATGACTTTCCCATGTTCATTTCTGATTGTATATGCATACGTGTGTATGTGCTTGTGTGCGTGGTGTTGTTCACCTATGCAGAAAGTGGTGACATTATGGCTTAACGCGCCATTCTTTCATAACTTGGATTACTTCCGATCACACTAGCACAGTGTAATGCCTCTGTCACGTATACACTCCGGGGCCCGTACGGCGAGTAAAAACAGACATTTTGGGAATTTCCGGCCGGTGTCCGGCCGGCTGCCGTCAAGTTCCTACGGGCGCCGGGACAGTTTTCTAAGCCGTACGGGCGCCGTGGTGCTGAGTCGGCTGCTCCCAATTCTCCCGGCGTTTTTATCTGACCGTTAGCCCGTAGAAAGCCCGTAAAGGGCCCGTGGGGCACCTTACGGGTCCCGTGCGGGCTCCGGACGGTGCCCGGACGGGCTCCGGACGGTGCCCGGACGGGCCCCTCACGATTTTGGGGGTCAATTTTCATGAAAAATCTTTACGGGCGCCTTGCGGTGCTCAAGGGTTCCGTACGTGTACCCTACGGCGCCCTCACGGGCCCCTCAAGAGACCCGGGTGATATGCACAACAATAGGCGTCTGCAGTCCGGGGGCCATTTAAAATGAACATTGCCCGTGCGGGTCCCTCACGGCGGCACCTCGAAATGTACAACGCAGTTTTAAATACAGGAGATGCGGATACCAGAGGACACCTACAGAGTGAGTCGGAAAAAATGTTCCACTTTTTAAAAGTTGTATTGTTTGAAGTATGAATATTTAATCATGAGTTTCATGATATGTCTTGATAGATTTATCCTCCCAGTACATTTAGGTACCATTTTCATTTGAATCTCTGCATGCATGACTGAACATCAGACAATCTTTACAAGACTGCTAGATCGATCTCACTTAATTGAGCCAAGTTGCTGGGTGAGGAATAAAATAATGTTTTGAACAAAGACAGCCAGTTTTTTTCAATTATCCAATTAGCCAGACAGACAAAAATACACAAACACACACACACACACACGCACACACACACGTACGCACACACAACACACACGGTGACAATTGTTTCATACTTACCCCTTTTGTGATTGAGCATTGATTTTTATCAAGATCACTGAATGTTTAAGTGGCATAACCATAAAAATCTTTCCCTTTTGTACACATTCACTACCACCATCATGTCATCATCATCATCATTGCCATCATCTTAATCTTCATCATCATCATTATCATCATCATCATCATCATCATCATCATCATCATGAAGCACAACATCCGCCAATACGCACCAAGAGGACAGCGGCCACTCAACTTATCGTACGATAACAAGAATTCCCGACAAAAAGTAACAGTTTGGGTGGGCCTTGTCGGGAATGGAATGCTCATTTATGTGCGTGTGCACGTGCGTGTGTGTGTGTGGGTGTGTGTATGTGTATGTGCGTGTGCGTGTGTGTGTGTGTGGGTGCATGTGCGTGTACGCGTGTCTGACTGCCTTTGTTCAATGCACTGTTTTATTCCTCACCCAGTAACTTGGCGCAAGTGAGGTCTGGCAGTCTTGTAAAGATTGTCTGATATTCAATTTCAATTCAATTTCAATTTAGTATTGTCCAATTCTGGATATTTTATTCAGTGATGCATGCAGAGATTCAAATGAAAATGGTACCTAAATGTATTAGGAGGATCATGCTCTATCAAGATATATCATGAAACCCATGATTAAATATTCATACTTCAAACAATACAACTTTTAAAAAGTGGGACAATTTTTCTGACTCGCTCTGTAGTTCAGGGCACCGCACGGCACCCGGCCGGGCGCCTTGAGGACCCTGGCCGGGCCCCGGCAGGGCACCTTCCGGGACCCATCGGTACACCTGGTCATCGGACGGAGCCCGTAAGGTTACCGGTCGGCACTCGGTCGGCACCCTGCCGGCACCCTTACGGGCGCCTTGCATTTCACTCGACCAATTTTCTCCGGGCACCTCCCGGGCGCCGCAGAATATGTGACCACACATGCCGTAGAAATGAAAATCGGACGGTTCCCGTACGGTCTCTGAATCCACGGCAAGCCGCCGGGTAGGGAGAATCGTACGGGGCCCGGTTTATATGTGACTTAGGCATAAAGCAGGTCTCCCACTTAGCCGAATGGGAGCCTCGAGTTGTGGCGAGCTGGCGCGAGCTTATGGCAAGCCGTTTTATCATTTATACATATTTCTTGATATCAAGACATAATTTTACGTTGTAAAGCACTGGTAATTCTTGATATCAAGAATTCGATTTCGTGATATCAAGAATTGAATTCTTGATATCGAGAAATATGTATTAATGATAAAACGGCTTGCCATAAGCTCGTGCCAGCTCGCCACAACTCGAGGCTCCATCACGGCTAAGTGGGAGACCTGCTTAACTATTGAATTTAATTAAGCTACATGAGACTGTTTGTCACCTTCATTAAAAAAAACTTTTACAAATTCTATGACGGGAGCAATAGAATTTTAACTCTCATATATGACGGGGTTCCGACCAATTTGCAGATAATTCTAGAACAATAGACTTTTCTTTCTTTTTCATGTGTACCATTTAATATTTGTGTTCTACCCATACTGAACATTATACTGTACCTTATGTCACTTTCAGTATCCATCTCTGTATGGTAAACCCCTTCTTTAATGCATAACGATGAGATAAATTCATCAATAGGATTCTGACAAAATTTTAAACCATCTCTTTCCTTTTGGGCGGTCCATGATCCATGATCCTCTACAGATCGTGTGCATATTATGACATAAACCATATTCCAAACGGAACATACGTTACCCTGTCTTGAATACTTCATTTGAAACTTCTACTTTTTTTAAACATTATAATGTACCTTGGGCCCCCTACAAAAGAAGCAACTTTGCCGCGTACTTTGACAACTTCAACGCAAGTAATATAACTTCCGGATCATGTTTTAGAATATTTTGTATATAATTGGGTCTTGCAATTTAGCTAATGGATTGGATCACAGTACACTATCAAATAGCAATATGATAGTGGGTTCTCACATAGCGCTCATCTCTACCGAATTGACACTCCTGGTGCTCCACAATCTTTTTTTCCCCAGGCTGTACCATGGCTGCCATAAATATTAGTGCTCTAGCATTTTAAAGGTAAAAACCAGTATTGGAAACGCCCCAATTTCAAAAAATGAAATGGAAGCTCTCATTACCAATCATGTGAAAGAATATGTTTTGACTAATACATGATGATAAAAAATTTGCCGGGAAACCGCCTACTAATTCATATATTTGGTAAATTTGATTCTCTCATGGACTGTGAGAGATATAGGGTAGTCCCATATACATCTTTCTGTGTATAGTGCTTGTAACTTTACGAAGAATGGGCCAAATTTCTTATCATTTTGATGATTCCAGAACCTTGCAGATGCTAGATGCTAGATGATCAGCCTTTTCTGATCGATTCCACAACGTTTCTTTCACAATGCAATCGCATGACCACAACTGGTCTTTACCCTTAAGGAATGAATTCCTGCCAGGTACCCATTTACCTCACTTGGGTCGAGTGGGGCAAATGTAGATTAATGTCTTGCCAAAGGACGTTGGTTGTTTGGCAAGGATTCGAACCCCGTACCCTGTGTTTCGCATTCCGGCGACTTCACCACCAGACCACAACACCTCTACGAAATATATCACGAATAATTGACAACCCAATATATAATATCTGACAGGGTACTTAACCAACTTTTTGTGAGAGTAACATGCCCTCATAAATAAGACATGTAATAAATGTACACAATTTGTACACATGAACATCTATAACATCACACCATTTCATATCATAGCAAAAGTTTGATTATTTTAATGGTGGCTTTTTGCACCCAGGCAACCTTTCATGATGGGCGAGGCCATTAAAGTTATCAAATGAATTTAGTATACATTTCACTTAATCATTTGATTGTTCTATACAGTACGTAATCTAGGACCAGTAATTCAGAATATGTACAATATGGCAGCCGTTTTGGAAGTTCCCCTGCATGGGCACCAGGGGCAGAATTTGAAACTGCTCAATGTTCGCTTATAACAAATTCATTAACCTTTGTATCAAAAATCTCTTTACACATTATTGTGTTTTGAGTCCTTTGCTTCAATATGGGAGCCTGTGCCATCTTCTTTTTTAATTACGAGGTAAAAGCGTAGAAATCAGAAGCATCGTATTTTTTTAATAATCAGGGAAGAAACAGGTAATACCTTTGTGGTGCTCTAGTGAAATCCCTTTAATCTGGCACTCTGTAAGTGCTCTTTGCAGGGTTTTTGTGCCCCCCCTAACAAAAACAAATCAACAATTCAATACGTGGGATGTCAAACGAAGGTCTTTCGAGAACTGACAAAAGAGTAAGACAATCGTACCACGTCCTAAAAATAAAGTTGATTCAATATTTGCACATACACCTTTTTTCTTGCCTCCGTTATTTTTTGTTCATAGATGCATGCCGCTGTTCCGCACGGGCAAATTTTATTAAAATGTTATTTCTATTCCTAATTGAAAGCCATACATCAGGAATTTATATGCAACCCACGGACAAAGGAGCGGCAGAAAAACAGCTGGGATGCACACTCCGGATACATGTAGGTTTCATTGAAAGGTAAACACACTAGTTAATATATCATCCAAATCTATGTCAACAAAAGTTTATTGTATTATGGAGGAGGTTTGATTTTTGGTGAAATGTGCGGAATTCATATCAACAAGGTCTTAAAAATCAACATCGATTACGCGAAAGACAAACTTTGATGCGTGATGTTGCCATCTTTTTAAGTTAACAAAGTTTTGTTGACCAACATTGAACTTGAAAATATATCATGAGCAAAATCACGAGTATGGAGTTTCAAACTTCAAACTAAACAGTTAAAGGTATAGACCAGTTCTGGCCATGCGATTGCATTGTGAAAGAAACATTGTGGAAATCAATCAGAAAAGGTTGATCATCTAGCGTTGGTGTGTACTGCAAGGTTCTGGAATCACTGACAAAATTATAAGAAATTGTTCAGTCTTGGTAAAGTTACAAGCACTGTACACAGAAAGATGTGTATGGGATTACCCTATATCTATCCAGTCCGGATAGATATAATAATTTACCAAATATATCAATTAGTAGTCAGTTTCCCGGCAAAATTTGTATCATCACGTATTAGTCAAAACATATTCTTTCACATGATTGGTAATAAGAGGTTTCATTTCATTTGTTGAGAGGGGGGCGTTTCCGTTTTTTATTAAGGGTGCAAACATCTGGTAAGATATAGCACTTTTGTCATAATTCATGCACACATCTTTGTCAAGTGCCTCGTTAGGAGTTATACCGTTCCTCATTATTGTGCTTCGAAATTCAAAATGCTATTTCCATACATTACGTGTTTCTAGGTAGCTTGACAAGTCTTAATATTGTCAGACCTCCCAACAAATAGTGTATGCAACTTCCAATCTGAATTTCAAGACTACCGAGATACAATATCATATAACAGGTGAATTGTAATAACCCGGCGCTAGGTATCGTGTATAAATATCAATTAAATATGATTACATTTAAGAAAATTATGTACTGAAAGGGTGTACACCCCCGATAAAGCGGGGACGCCCCCCCCCCCTCCCGGATCCGCCACTGCCCCTCTCTTACCTTGCTCTCTCAGCTCCACCATTCCTCTCTCTTTCCTCTACTTTTTGTTTCCTCTTTAATCTCCCCTTAGTGGGGTAGTGAGCACACTTTATTTTGGGGGCCCTCTAAAATTTGCACCCCCCCCCCTTGAGCGCCAGGGGGGGGGGAGGGGGCATCTCCCCAAAAAGGTAAAATTAACGTGTTTTTACACGTTTTATTTTTTGAAGTCAGAAAAGAGGGATTTTCCTGCCGCTATATCACACAAGCTAAGCACACCTTGTTTATTCGAAAGATTCTATTATAATACAAATATTTCAGGTGTTTTTTTTATTTGTAGAGGCCACCCCTAATACGGAGGAGGCGTCCAAACTAGCGGCCTTTTTCAATGACATTCTGATTTCGCTAATAATATTCGAAATAATCCTCAAACCACCACGGATTTAATATCATATGAAAGATTATTAAATTATTTACATTTTGATACCCATGTGAATCAATTAAAGAGAAGTTTGAGTTCCTGGAAGAGGTAAAAAATAATTTGTGAGCGTTATCATTCTTATTATGCAAGTGTGGAAGAACTTCAGATAAGACATTTTCCCTGAAAAGCATGGCTCTTCAAATGCCTTCATATTCTAAATGTGTCATGTAACATCGTAAAACTCGGGGGTAGGATTTTTACGCCACGTGTTCGTGTAATCCCATAAACATCTTTCTGTGTACAGTGTTTGTAACTTTACCAAGACTTGGCCAAATTTCTTATCATTTTGATGATTCCAGAACCTTGCAATACACACACATTTTTATATGCTAGATGATCAACCTTTTCTGGTCGATTCCACACCGTTTCTTTCACAATGCAATCGCATGACCACAACTCAACTTCATCTTTAAAACCTCACCATTTCAAGTTTACAAACCTTTATTTCTTATGAAAACTTTTCAAAAAATGAATATTATCTCCAAAAATATATATAATATTGTCATGTATCGAAATCTGGGGGTGTATTTTTTTCTAGGCTTTTCAGGAATTTGCCCATGTACAAGGAAAGTGTTTTGTCCAAAGGAGAGGGTTATATCTCTTTTCAGTGAAAAGTTGTAGCCAATCCCCCCTCCTTATCTGACTGCTCGCTTTAATCTTACCATGGCAAAGCAAAATATTTTAACGTATAATGTAAGAAAGGGTTCTTAAGAAACCCTGCTTCTGATCCAGCTGATGGAATATCCCAATATACCGACAGCCCACAAGACCAACAATGTAGGTCTCTTGAACCCTCATGAAAATTGTCAGATATCCCACAAGACTGACATGTTGGTATTGTGAGCCCTAAATCAGAATTGCTCTTGAAGACCTGGGTCCCGTTTCACAAAGCCTTTTTCAATGACAAATGACAAAAATCAGTGACAAATCTGCTGATAACCAATCAGAAGCAAGGATTTCAGTAGCTTATAACAAAAACTGTCATTTTTCACTGATGACAATTCTGTGAATCGCCCCCCAGATCTCTGTGGTTTTCAACTGTAAACAAGAGTTGTTGTTTTTTGTTTTGTTAATATAGCTGATATATTTCTTCGTCCAAAATGAAAACAAACTATAAATTGGTTAAAACAATTTTTATTTATACGACCATCAGAATAGAGTTTTTGCATTGGTTTTTATGTGTTTCATATATATGTATAGATAAAAGGCAACGCGTGTATACATTCTTATGATAAGCAATAGTTTAATTAAAACTGGAGAAAAAAAGGTCTTACTATCAAATGTGATAAGGGCTTTATTGTAAACTATCATGGGTTTAGTATTCAATGAGTCGTGCATATGTCTGGATGCAGGGACATCGATCTATAGGGGGCACAATAGGAGTGCAAATATAGCAAAAATCAATGTTCCATAGCAAATCCCAGTACGTCTATTGACCTTGTACAGTCCTAAATTATGGGCACTGTAGATGATTTTTCAGTAAACAATTGATTGCGCCCACAATTTTTGGATGCGCATTTTGTTGTGCAATCTCAGCCTGTCATTCCGAAGACAAACACTGGCACACTGGCTAGACGCCAACCTAGTCGGGAAGGGGCCTTGGACCGTATGGACTTCTTTTTCTGAAGGAAGATAATTATGAACAATTTTGTTGTTATACCGAACATGCGATCATAACACTGAACATGCGATCATAACACTGAACATGCGATCATAACATTTAACATGAAAGCTTAGTGAATTAATGATCCGAATTGATGGGCATAGAGCATGACTTTCCCATGTTCATTTCTGATTGTATATGAGTACGTGTGTATGTGCTTGTGTGCGTGGTGTTGTTCACCTATGCAGAAAGTGGTGACATTATGGCTTAATAACGCGCCATTCTTTCATAACTTGGATTACTTCCGATCACACTAGCACAGTGTAAAGCAGGTCTCCCACTTAGCCGAGTTGGAGCCTCGAGTTGTGGCGAGCTGGCGCGAGCTTATGGCAAGCCGTTTTATCATTTATACATATTTCTTGATATCAAGACATAATTTTACGTTGTAAAGCAATGGTAATTCTTGATATCAAGAATTCGATTTCGTGATATCAAGAATTGAATTCTTGATATCGAGAAATATGTATTAATGATAAAACGGCTTGCCATAAGCTCGTGCCAGCTCGCCACAACTCGAGGCTCCATCACGGCTAAGTGGGAGACCTGCTTAACTATTGAATTTAAGCTACATGAGACTGTTTGTCACCTTCATTAAAAAAAACTTTTACAAATTCTATGACGGGAGCAATAGAATTTTAACTCTCATATATGACGGGGTTCCGACCAATTTGCAGATAATTCTAGAACAATAGACTTTTCTTTCTTTTCCATGTGTACCATTTAATATTTGTGTTCTACCCATACTGAACATTACACTGTACCTTATGTCACTTTAAGTATCCATCTCTGTATGGTAAACCCCTTCTTTAATGCATAACGATGAGATAAATTCATCATTAGGATTCTGACAAAATTTTAAACCGTCTCTTTCCTTTTGGGCGGTCCATGATCCATGATCCTCTACAGATCGTGTGCATATTATGACATAAACCATATTCCAAACGGAACATACATTACCCTGTCTTGAATACTTCATTTGAAACTTCTACTTTTTTTAAACATTATAATGTACCTCGGGCCCCCTACAAAAGAAGCAGCTTTGCCGCGTACTTTGACAACTTCAACGCAAGTAATATAACTTCCGAATCATGTTTTAGAATATTTTGTATATAATTGGGTCTTGCAATTTAGCTAATGGATTGGATCACAGTACACTATCAAATAGCAATATGATAGTGGGTTCTCACATAGCGCTCATCTCTACCGAATTGACACTCCTGGTGCTCCACAATCTATTTTTCCCCCAGGCTGTACCATGGCTGCCATAAATATTAGTGCTCTAGCATTTTAAAGGTAAAAACCAGTATTGGAAATGCCCCAATTTCAAAAAATGAAATGGAAGCTCTCATTACCAATCATGTGAAAGAATATGTTTTGACTAATACATGATGATAACAAATTTGCCGGGAAACCGCCTACTAATTCATATATTTGGTAAATTTGATTCTCTCATGGACTGTGAGAGATATAGGGTAGTCCCATATACATCTTTCTGTGTATAGTGCTTGTAACTTTACGAAGAATGGGCCAAATTTCTTATCATTTTAATGATTCCAGAACCTTGCAGATGCTAGATGCTAGATGATCAGCCTTTTCTGATCGATTCCACAACGTTTCTTTCACAATGCAATCGCATGACCATAACTGGTCTTTACCCTTAAGGAATGAATTCCTGACAGGTACCCATTTACCTCACTTGGGTCGAGTGGGGCAAATGTAGATTAATGTCTTGCCAAAGGACGTTGGTTGTTTGGCAAGGATTCGAACCCCGTACCCTGTGTTTCGCATTCCGGCGACTTCACCACCAGACCACAACACCTCTACGAAATATATCACGAATAATTGACAACCCAATATATAATATCTGACAGGGTACTTAACCAACTTTTTGTGAGAGTAACATGCCCTCATAAATAAGACATGTAATACATGTACACAATTTGTACACATGAACATCTATAACATCACACCATTTCATATCATAGCAAAAGTTTGATTATTTTAATGGTGGCTTTTTGCACCCATGCAACCTTTCATGATGGGCGAGGCCATTAAAGTTATCAAATGAATTTATTATACATTTCACTTAATCATTTGATTGTTCTATACAGTACGTAATCTAGGACCAGTAATTCAGAATATGTACAATATGGCAGCCGTTTTGGAAGTTCCCCTGCATGGGCACCAGGGGCAGAATTTGAAACTGCTCAATGTTCGCTTATAACAAATTCATTAACCTTTGTATCAAAAATCTCTTTACACATTATTGTGTTTTGAGTCCTTTGCTTCAATATGGGAGCCTGTGCCATCTTCTTTTTTAATTACGAGGTAAAAGCGTAGAAATCAGAAGCATCGTATTTTTTTAATAATCAGGGAAGAAACAGGTAATACCTTTGTGGTGCTCTAGTGAAATCCCTTTAATCTGGCACTCGGTAAGTGCTCTTTGCAGGGTTTTTGTGCCCCCCCCCTAACAAAAACAAATCAACAATTCAATACGTGGGATGTCAAACGAAGGTCTTTCGAGAACTGACAAAAGAATAAGACAATCGTACCACGTCCTAAAAATAAAGTTGTTTCAATATTTGCACATACACCTTTTTTCTGGCCTCCTTTATTTTTTGTTCATAGATGCATGCCGCTGTTCCGCACGGGCAAATTTTATTAAAACGTTATTTCTATTCCTAATTGAAAGCCATACATCAGGAATTTATATGCAACCCACGGACAAAGGAGCGGCAGAAAAACAGCTGGGATGCATACTCCGGATACATGTGATTGAAAGGTAAACACACTAGTTAATATATCATCCAAATCTATGTCAACAAAAGTTTATTGTATTATGGAGGTTTGATTTTTGGTGAAATGTGCGGAATTCATATCAACAAGGTCTTAAAAATCAACATCGATTACGCGAAAAACAAATTTTGATGCGTGATATTGCTATCTTTTTATGTAAACAAAGTTTTGTTGACCAAAATTGCCGGAACTTAAAAATGTATCATGAGTAAAATCACGGGTATTAAGTTCAAAACTTCAAACTAAACAGTTAAAGGTATAGACCAGTTCAGGCGCGGATCCAGGATTTTCCA